>JASMMZ010000003.1:23194-130903 GCA_038502455.1 Anisogramma anomala
TATCGTTATATATCATGAATCTATTTAGGTTTATTAGGTTATTAGCTATATAACATATTATTATTTAGCCAACCTACTTTCCATATACCAGAATCTCAAATACATAATTCTACGAAGGCGAAAACACACGTTAGCTGATATATATAAAAGTTTAAAAACTAGCTTTAAAATACGTTTGGCAACAAGCAAAATCAGGGTTTAAAATTCTATGTAACCTATATATTCAATCACAGCATAAAGCTGACACATTATTGTTTAGTGACCTCTACAGAAAATGAGGCTAATTCTTCCAAAGTCTGGAAAGAGATACGGCATATAAGAGGCCACTATCAGGGTGAATATTGTATTTACAGAATATATAAATAATGTCCGCTACAATAATATATATGTGGAAAAAAAACTCCAAAAAACCAGGTAAATATACTTATAACAGGCGCACACCATACACTTACGGTTTTTAATTTTAAAATATTATGAGTTATATTATTACCATTTACTGTACGATATTTTATATCGCCACAAACATTATACATCCGTTTCAATATAGATAGAGACTCCAGTTGAAGTTACTTAAACTGTGCGATTTAAATAATGAAAATACTAAGATATGATTAAAAGAATAAAAATCAAGTTATCGTTCGGAATATAAATAATCCATTTATTGTTGTCCATTTGGAAGTAGTAAAGATAAACATATGTTAAACGATTTGCAGTAAAACAAGCCCATGTATAATTTCAATTCGGTATTATAACTTTATATTTTATAAATTCAAACGTCTAGTGACTTTAATACCCTTGAAATTGAAAGAATTTGTGGGATTATATTAAAATCAATAATTGGATTTAATAATTCACATAGATTCCGTAGTTCACTTGTATTTTTTTAGTCAATATGGGTTAAGTGGTTTAATTAGCTAGCTTAACCTATATAACTTCTGGAATTCAATTAGCTTTCTTAACTTGCATATGTTAAATAGCTAAATTGGTTCAATAAATTCATATAAGTTAATCAATCCAATTAGAATTCTTATCTAACGTATGTGAAGGGGTTTCATAACTTTATCAACTTATGAACGTTGAGTATTTTGATTTCCTTTTTCTATTCACATGAGTTAAAATATTCAGCTGGCTTTCTTAACCCATATAAGTGAGATTGTTCAATTGGCTTTCTTAATCCACATAAGTGAAATGATTCAATTGGCTTTATTAACTTAACAAGGCTAAATGGTTTAATTAGGTTTGTTAACTCACGTTTAATAAGGGATTCAACTGTTTTTTAAAATAATATAAGTGAAGAGGTTCAATTGACTTTTGTTAACTATATACGTTAAGTATTTCAATTGGCTTTCTGAACCTACATAGATGAAGTGGATCAATGGGTTTTTTAAGCTCATATAAATGAGATAGTTCAATTAGCTTGCTTAACCTACATAAATTAAACGGTTGAATTGGCTTTATTAATACACGTGTGGTAAATAGTTTGGTTAGTTTGCTTAACTAATGTGTGTTAGATGAGTTCATTATATTTTCAACCCACGTAAGTTAGCTGTTTGAATAGGTTTGTTTAACTAAAATCGGTTAAGTGGCTTAATTGCTCTCTTTAACTTACGTTGGGTAAGTGACTAAATTAATCTTTTTCATCTACTTTTGTTCATTGGTTCAATTAACTTGTTTGAATTTATATATTTATAAAATCGCATCAATACATAACACCACTGTAAAAATAAATATTACCTCCTTTTTAGTTAAGTTGGAATATACTGGGAGTACTATTCCTTATATACATCTAAATAAAACCCTTTATTTGATTACTTAGTAAAGATAGTGGGTATAGTTTACTATATCAATCTCAACAGTACCTCGTTATCTAATACAACAAGGGGGTACTGTTCAAATTTATATGGCGAATAGTACCCCGAAATCCATCAATATAAAGAGTATTATTCTAATTGATACAAAAACAATACCCTCTGTCCATTACTATAAGGGGTAATATTCAAATTTATATAGAAAATAATACACCCTTTTCCATTACTATAAAAGAGTACTATTTAAATTTAGAGGGTAAAAAATACGCCTTATCCAATATTTTAGTAAAAGATAAGGCGTAATGTTTACTATACAAATCTGAATAGTACCCCCTATCCATTACGATAGTGGATACTATTTAGCATACAAATCTATAAAGTATCCCACTATCTATTAAGACAACAGGTACTATTTACCATACAAATTCTAATATTATCCCCTTATCCAATACTACAAGGATTACTATTCAGATTTATATGGTGAACAGTGCCTCCTATCTGATGACTATCTAATAGACAGGGGGTACTGCTCACTATACAAATCTGAACAATACCCTCTATTGTTCAAAAAAATGTATGAACAGTACCTACTGTTCGACATCTTTCATACAGTGAGGAAAGGACTTGGTATTGAGGATAAATTAAGTGTAATGGGTAAATTCACAGGGTGTTTGGTTTTAGTAAAAGCCGTAGATTAGAAGTTATTTCGTATAAGTATTATAGCTCGACCTACGATGGTAAGCCAAGTAGGTACCAAATGTGATTTATTTTGATGTTGTGGAGGAGGACTAGAAAACTCTACCATGGCCTAACATATATGGCCCTTAGGAAAAGCTAATACCCAGCCCGTTATGTGCCCTTACACGTGCTGAATATTGATTATATCCGACCTATACTCGAACCATACCCTGTCCGCGCCCGGGCTTGGCCTATCCCATTACGTATACAGTTATATAACTTACAAGCTTAATAGATAGAGTCCTAAATCCATAATATTCCCCCTCTTTACCGGAAATTATAAGGGTTACAATATCTTTCTAAATAAATACCGAATATGAGCCGTACCCGTTTAATACGCGAGTCGAACGTAAGCCGGTAATACTACGTCTAACACATCATATAACGCTTCGGCCAGCTTACCCTATATTGCCGACGATGTATAAAGCACCCATTAACGCGCTGTATAAGGTATTTTTCTTGCCGCCGGCGCCGTATAACGCATACTTTAACGCGTCATGTAAAGTTTCGCTTTTATTTTTAGTACCGAGTAATGCGACCTGTATACTATGTAGACTTTGCCGAATCTGGTCCCCTAGTTCCTATGAATATAGACGCTTTTACGTAATCTCCAAAACTTTTTTTTCTCTTTTACATCATCGCCTCTCCACCCCTGTGTCAATCACCCCCATTATAACCCTATAAATTTTCCATTATATACATCAGCTAGCTTTTCGCGATAATGAATATTAGCCTTTTCTTTTAATTTATTATTATAACCGATATATATAACGGCCCAAATCAAGATTATATTTCCACCGCCCATTCTAAGGGAGATAATATGCTTCTCCATAAGGTCTATTACCGTATTACCACTCAATACCCAATTCGTAACGATTTATTGTAATCTTTTCAGTTATAAAAATATTTCATCTTTAAAAATAATAAGATAAGAATAAACTTTCTCCGCTATAGAATAAGGACGACTATATATCATGTATTAACCGCCCTTTAAATTTTTACTTTTCTTTATTTTACGTCCGTATTTATTGGGTATAAAGGTTTTGCGTATTTCGAAAGGTTTATGATAAGGTAAGCTTACAGATAAGTATTACGAATAGGATAATCGTTAATTATTTCCTTTAGGTAATATATTTAAAAAAAAGTTTACTTATGGCTTTACTCAGTTTATATACTCTTTTACGTCACTTATTTTTTACGGTAAAGAATAAAACTTATATTCTATCCTTTATTTGTAAACATTATGGAGATATACCGGGTTATCGAAACGTTATTTCCCCTGAGTATTTTAAGTTAATCAATTGATTTACCTAGTTTAGTAATATTATTCAGATATAGGAAATCCATACTATACTGACCGTATAGGCCGTTACCCTTTTAGCTATACGATTCTGCCACTCTTTTCTTTCGGGTTTATTTTTACCACAAACTCCTGCATTGCTTTAAATTATATCGTTTATTTATAAAAACAGGACGTTTTTGTCCGACCAAACTTTATCACATAACGTCCTCGCCCTGACTTCCTCTAATTACCGCCGTATACCTTCCCGTAATTTTTGTTTCGTGGGTCCAAATAATACATTTACATAAGTTATACTTTTATAACCAATATAGTTTACGGATGAAAAAATGTTTCAAACGAAGTTCACAGTTTACTTATACGATTCCGGATTTTACTTGTATCTCATTTATTAATTTCAAATAAAAACAAGTCAATCAGATTGAGTGCAAACGGGTGTGGAATCGAGCCTGGGCAGATAGCGTTACCGGAGCCTAAATTAATGTATTATAATATTTAATAACCCGATTAAAGAGTTACTCACCCGTCCCGCCCTTCGTTCTACTTTCTGTTAGCTCTTATTATCGCCTTCCTTTAATATCTATCCTTTTTAATATTATCTTTTATCGTTGACGTCCCTTAGCGTTTGTTCTTCCTTATATTATCCGTTATCGGCCTTGCTTAACACACGCAACTTTATGAGTTATTCGCTTTCATTAACGTCGTTTCGTATCTGTTCCGCCTTTTACCAACCCCCCCTTTCCACGCTTCCTGGTTCTAGCTATACTTTTTAGTGTTTGCCTTCCCTAATATTAGCTAACGTTCGGAATAAATGTTAATAAAGCGTTTAACGTTAATAACTCTTAAACTTTTTAAACCTAAATAAGGACAATAATGATAAGTAGGTAAATTTTTATTAAAATATAATAAAAGTCGCCCTACGCTTGGATATATATCTAAAATAGTCGGGTAATATTTATTTTACCTTAGTTATAGTATCATAACTTCGTTTAATACTAAATTCTCTTTTTCATTTATAAGTAAAGTTTCATTACGTGGATAAAGGCGCTTAACCTCGCGTTTCTTATTTAATATAAACTTAACGCCGCCGTCGAAATACTAGGTTATCGTAAACACTAAGATTGCCCAATTCCGTTTTAAATTTATTTAGTGTCATATTATACTCATCTTTTTTATTAATTCATATATCGGCTTATTATAACTGTTTTACGTGACTAATATGGAACAAACTCCACCCTTCCCCGTTTTTAGCGCCAAGATATTTTATATTTTCAACTCGTGGTATATACAATGGTTTATATTATTATTTACTAAAATTAATCCGGACGAAATATCGGAAAAATACTAGGAAAGAAGGGGGTTTGAAACCGTACGTTTAATTAAATTTATATTTAATACTAGATATTTATTAACAATATTTCATACGATATTCAACGGGTTTAAAATACCAATTACAATGATATTAATTATAAATTTAATCTAGATTTTTACTCGAGTGGTTGACTTTAATAATATAAAGGCTTAGTTAAACCTAATCCTTCAACTTATATCGTTTCACCGCTTATCACTTACAATTTACCGCCGTTTTCATTTGTTATTAGAAATAAGCTATTACCACCTGTACTAATTCCGTCCCTTCGTATAAATAAGTTAGAACCATAATAAATTAACACGTTAACTTCTTCATCGAATATTTAATCCCGGTTTTTTTTAAAAAAAGTAATATTTTATACCTATTTACCAAACGATTTATATTAAACCCAGCGACTGTTAATTATCAGATATTCAACGTAAATTCATAAACAGGTAGATATAAAATTTAATCATATTATAAAAAGGCGATAACGAGATATGAATAGTTTTAAACCTATGAGTTTACTCTTTTAATATTATTATTCATTCACAAGTAATAAGATGTAAATATAACCTATTCGATGTTTATTAAGGAATAAAGTATCGTTTAAGATACATTTACCTAATCCGAACCTTGATTATCAATAATCAAAACTAATAACCTATAAAATCTTTACTATATATATTGAAAACGCGTTACGAACGTATCGGAAATTATAAACCATATAACCTTTAATTAAGAAAAAATGAAAAAACGATTCGGAATAACTAATGAATATTAAAAACCTCTATTATTTATCAATAGATTAACTATAAGTTCGACTGAAATATACGTTTAATACCGGTCAAAAATAAAACAAAATTAAAAAAAACCGTATTATACGGTACGACGAGGGTTTATTACATTTTATAATGTATATATTCGATATAATCTTCGAGTATTTACGATTGTTTCCGGTTAATAGTATTCTCGGTGGACAACGCGAAATAAAATGTTTTTACTCAGATAACTTATAATGTGTGAGTTGTAGATTTATTATTATAACCTCGTTATTCATGATTTTCAATAACGAAATTATAATCTATTACAGTAATATAATTCATTTCGCGGGTTATTCCAGTAATATATAATTTATATCAACTATCATATTTTAGGTAAAAAACGCTTAACGCCTTTGAAAACCGCTAAAAAGCGAATTTTGTATAATAAGTCATTCGTTATTTTTTAATTTACAATTCCGTTAACTTATTCAAACTGAAAATAAGGGAGTTATTCTATGTGAACGATACCGGTAACCCTAACGAGGGTTGGGTCCACAACGATACCGCCGATACCGTCGTATTAAAATCTCTTAACATTATCTCCGATAACGACCCAAACACGTGTAATGATCACACTAAATACCCGTGAGTATATAGAAGGTGTCAGAGGGTTTATGTTATTAAGAAGGGAGCAGAGGTGCTGAGTGAACAATATCGCAACCGTGCAAGTAATGATCAAAAGCCGTGAGGCTATTCAGAATATACTGAGACTGAATACTTAGATTGACAACTGAAGAGCTATGAAGGAAATACTATCTATGTGGTGCTGACCGTGTCCTTATATCCTTAATCCTCCATACGCCTTCAGTGCTGGATCATGTTGGATCGAAACATGATCTCAATGATCCTTAGTGCGTAACCCCAACCCTAAGGTTGCTGACATAAGAGATATCCCCACCTGATGTGTTGGACATCAGGTTCTTAGTGGCTTAGCCCCATACTGGCCTGTTTTCTGACCCTCCGATGTTCTTGGGTCATAACAGGTTGTATTAGGCGTGTAATGGTATAAACAAGGATTTACGTAACCGAAAAAACTTATTACAAGACGCACTAACACCGGCACTGATACTACAAAACAAAAAGCCGTCAATATTGGAAGTACATTCGAGTATAGTGCAGATAAGTCAATTGCAATACAGGTAAGTTCACGTAACTAACTGCAAATTAATTCCAGTGGAGTGCCCAATTCAATGTGGGGCACGGGCCAAACAATTCGCCATACAAATTAGTGTGCAGAGCGGCTAGCGTTCTGCCAAACTTAAAACAATACATCCACCACTTAACCACGCAATACTACTGTTACTTCGACCACGATTCGAATCGACAACGTTGCAACGTCTAAAGGCCTATCAACAGATACTATATATTGTTGTGTACGAAATTGGTTTTGAAAAGGGGAATATAGAGAATAATGAGAACGCATTACTAAGTTAGGTAGAAAAATCGATATTGATTTCTAAGTTGGGCTACTTGGTGTAGCGTGGTTAAATCATATAGTCCTGGGTAAATCCCAGTAACCACCTGCCGGCACCATAATTCCCAGAGTTTAGTATATTCTCCAGATACCATAATAGATTGAACTGAAAGTATCATCATGCCCATTTGTTTTGATGCCAGCCATTCCCGTTACTCCTCTTTGACTAGACCATCACGTCTCTAGCAGATTTATTATTCCACATGGAATGGAGTGCGTGCTTGTCCTCATCCTTCGTTCCCCTTTCCTCTCAGACTCAGAATCTTCAACCGTCGCAAGCACGCCCCGACGCGCCCGATGTTGATGAAGCATTCTATTCCTCGACCACGACATTGATCCTGTGACACTGACATGTACATGGTGACTAGCCGCATGCTGGCGGCGTGCCTCGCCGCCTCAAGCCTGGTGTGCGCAGCGAGCGATAAAGGAGACACCAGTGCCATCTCGCCAAGTCTTGATCTGGCGAAGAGCCGCGGGCCCCAAATTTTCAATGCTGTGCACGATTCCATGAGGCAATGGGGAGCCTCGTTCCACCACAACGGTATGTCCTTCTTCCTCGCCACCGTCCCCGAGGGCGTTATCCTGCACTACGGCAGCGAACACGAGGCCTCGCCCCATGGTCCGGAATGGCTAGCGTACGAGATGGAGCATGCGGAGGGCTTTGCTCGTCGACGGCCTGACGGTGGCTTTCCGGGCGCTCCCCCTCCCGACCCAGTGGAGGGGCTCGAGCATCGGCAGGGTCAAACCCCGCTCATCAGTAGCGATGATTCCATGGGAGCAGACGAGTCAGCTGTGGCGGGAGAGACAGGGTGGCTGCATACGTACCGTGCCATTCGACCGCTGCGGTACTTGTATGTCGACGGCATGGGCGGCGGGAAGACCGTGATGGGAACACTAGACTCTCAAGACTACATACTCCGAGGGCAAAGAACTGGCTCCAAACTTGATCCCGCTGGGGACGAGTCACGTGGGAAACATACCGATTGGTTGATGGATGAACGTCAAAGAGCTGCCGAGCTCTGTGCTCTGTGCAAGCAGTGGAACCTCTCCGGCATCATCCGGATGGAAGCTGGCTTCGAGATCATTCAGTGTGATTTCGCGGAAGGACTTGAGGCGCTGCAGGTGCTCCAACGGCCGAGCTCAGGCGACGAGGGCCGGTATGGGCCGGGCGGACCCTTCGAACGCATCCGTGGCGCTGCCGAACGCTACGATGGCGTTGGGTCCTCAAGAACCATTATCGACTACTCCTCCATGGTCTCGGCTTATTTCTTCCCCATCAACATCACGAACCCGGACCCCAACCGACCCGACCTTCCGCGCCTATCCAGCGCGACCGACTCCGAGCTGGCTGCCATCCGCAAGTGGCTCAACGAGACGATCGAGCACAGATTCGACGACCGCGTCCAGTCCATTGACTGGCAAGATGTCACCGATCTCATCGTTGGCCGCTACGCTGACCGAATCAAGTTCATGGCTGAAAAGACGACCTCGGCCGGCCACATCGCCCGCGTGCTCGCCTTTCTTCTCACCATGTTCATGGACGGGTCGGGCAACGTCGAAGACCAAATCTCGGCGGCTATTGACAGGTGCACCACCCTCTATCTACACGGCGTCCAGCCCGTCACGGACTCGGACCACTTGATCTCTGCCGCTGTCCGGGCTGTGTCTGCGGAGTTATGCACCAGACTCTTCAACGTCCGCAAGATCGTTACCACCGGTAGTGTGCTGGGCGATCCAGAGGCCTTCACACACGCCGTCTCTGCTCTGCGGTCACTGATGGACTATCTCAACTGGGCCCGCTTCAAGCGCTGTGCGGCCTGCGACCTGGACGAGGTGTGTCTGATTCCAATGTGGCCCTGGGGGTCCAAGGAGGCCTACGACTCACCTCGTTGTGTCAATTCTACAAGCATGGATGAAGGTGAGACCTATTGGGATGGTTGGATACCAGATCATGGTGGGTAGGGCCCCTGTCGAGGGGGCCGTGGAGGGCCTTTTCCTTAGGTGTTGGCGTGTAATTCTCATGTCCCTTCACAGGTCATGCAGGATGATATGACTTCATGGCCTCCACCGCGCTCATTCATGCTGTGCTTGGTAGCATCTGCCAATGTGCGGATGACGGACGTCAGGTATGGAGCTGTACAGCTTGTTGTGTGGGATATTATTGATGAGAGCTGTATTGGAAGCTTTTTTTTCCTCCCCCGGCGCAGGGGATAGTCTGCGATATAAGGAGGGAATTGCTCGAATAACTTCCCTCCTGGTCTGCACGGCGACTTTCCTGACTAATTGGCTTCAAACAATGAACTGATCGTCTAGTCTATACGGCGATCTCACTGACTCATCCGGGTGTACAAGCAAACCCGTCAGCGAATTTAATGGCATGGGCGGCCAGTCGCGGCTGCACCAGATGCACTGACGTCAACACAGGCGTCACAGGCGTCACAGGCCGTCCAATTGACAATGGCTGAGCTCTGGTGCGCCGGTCAACTGTCTCGGTGTTATTCGCATGGCGCCTGCTCTGTTCTACCCTCCTCTCGCCTATGCCAATCGAACAATCCGGCACCAGCGGACCAGCAACTTATTAACCTGATCTACGTACCATTATAGACTCGAGACTACCTACCCAGGACGCAGTCCCCTCCAATACCTACCTGAAAACGTGGCCCTTGGGACCTAAAGCGCAAACAACCTACATGGCTTCCATGATTCCCCAAGCGGTCGACGACAAATTCCGCTCTGTCAAGCAGACTGTCATGGGTTCCCATGGAGACAAGCTTGCTGATATCAGCCGGAGCACCGTGAAGCCCACCAGCAACACACACGCCACCTCGGACTTTGGGGTCAAGATTCCCACACAAAGCCACGACCACTGGCTGTCCGCCACCAGCGGCGAGCACTCTGGGCCCTCGTTGCTGGAGGACAGCTTCGGCCGCGAGAAGGTGTGCCTCGGAGCGTCGTTCTCGCCTCCCACAATTTCAACACTAATACACCACAGATCCACCGTTTCGACCACGAGAGGATCCCCGAGCGTGTCGTCCACGCCCGCGGCACCGGCGCGTTCGGCAATTTCAGAGTCTACGAGAGCGCCTCCGACCTGACCTTCGCGCCCGTCCTCACCGACACATCGCGGCAGACTGATGTCTTCGTCCGCTTTTCCACCGTGCTTGGCAGCCGTGGCAGTGCTGATACCGTGCGTGACGTTCGCGGCTTCGCGGTGAGGTTCTACACCGAAGAGGGCAATTGGGACATCGTGGGCAACAACATTCCCGTCTTCTTCATCCAGGACGCCATGAAGTTCCCCGATGTCATCCACGCCGGCAAGCCCGAGCCGCACAACGAGGTGCCCCAGGCCCAGACCGCCCACAACAACTTCTGGGATTTTGTCTCCAACCACACAGAGGCGACCCACATGTTCATGTGGACCATGTCGGATCGCGCCATTCCCCGGTCGTACCGGATGATGCAGGGTTTCGGTGTCAATACCTTCACACTACTCTCCTCGGAGGGCGTGCGCTCTTTCGTCAAGTTCCACTTCGTTCCTGAGTTGGGTGTGCACTCGCTCGTGTGGGATGAGGCTCTGAAGTTGGCTGGACAGGACCCTGATTTCCATCGCAAGGATCTCGAGGAAGCTATCGAAAATGGCGCGTTCCCCAAGTGGAAGTTTGGTCTACAGGTTGTCTCCGAGGAGGATGAGCACAAATTTGACTTTGACATTCTTGACGCCACCAAGGTCTGGCCCGAGGAGCTGGTGCCAATCCGTTTCATCGGCGAGATGGAGCTTAACCGCACCGTGGACGAGTTTTTTCCAACGACGGAACAGGTCGCCTTCTGCACCAGCCACCTGGTTCCGGGCATTGGCCACTCGGACGACCCTCTTCTCCAGGGCCGCAACTTCTCCTATCAAGATACACAGCTCACCCGTATCGGCCCCAACTGGGAGGAGCTCCCTATCAACCGCCCCGTCTGCCCCGTCATGAACTTCAACTCGGACGGCGCCATGCGCCACACCATACGCAAGAGTGCCGTCAACTACTGGCCCAACAGGTTCGGCGTCAATCCGCCAGCCACCAAGGAGGAGGGCAGCTACGTCGAGTACCAGCAGAAGATCGAGGGCATCAAGGTGCGCGCCAAGAGCGAGAACTTCAAGGAACACTTCAAGCAGGCCCAGTTGTTTTACAACAGCATGTCGACCGTCGAGAAGTCCCACATCCTCAATGCCTTCGGCTTCGAGCTCGACCACTGCGACGACCCTACCGTCTACGAGAATCTCACGCAACGCCTCACCGACATCGACATTGACCTCGCACAGCAAGTCGCCGAGCTCGTCGGCGGCAAGGTCCCCGAGAAAACCGGTAATCCCAACCACGGCAGGAAGGCCAGAGGCCTCTCTCAGCTAGAGTTCCTGCCCGCCACCCCGACCATCGCCTCGCGCCGCGTGGCCCTCATCGTCGCCGACGGCTACGACCCTGTCGCCTTCGGCGCCGTCAAGGCTGCCGTTGCGGCGCAGAGCGCGATTCCCTTCGTCATTGGCACCAAGCGCGGCGAGATCTTTGCCGCGGGCCAGAAGAAGCAGGCCGGCTGCGGCATGCGGCCCGACCACCACCTCGAAGGTTTCCGCTCGACCATGGTAGACGCGGTCTTTGTGCCGGGTGGGCGCGAGTCGATCAACACACTCGAGAAAAACGGCCGTGCGATCCACTGGGTGCGTGAGGCGTTCGGTCACTTGAAGGCGATCGGTGGTACGGGCGAGGCGGTCGAGCTACTGCACATGGCCTTCCAGTTGCCTGGCCTGCGACTGAGCAGCGGCGCTGAAACGGTCGAGAGTTATGGTGTTGTTACGCTGGGTACTGTCTCGCCGGAGAGCTTCAGCGAGACGGTGACTGTTGCGAAGGAGGCCAAGAACTTTGTTGATACGTTTTTCTTCGGCATCTCACAGCACAGAAATTGGGATCGTGAGCTTGCTGGTCTTAGTGCTCAGGTGGCTTACTGAGGACATGATATTTTCCTGGGACATGTGTCCCAGTGGTGGATTATCTACATTTTCACATGTCCATTTCTAAATGACAAGAGCAGTACTGTACCTGAAAGTATTAATGAAGCATGACCAGTAGCCTATCCACCTCCACTTGCTATTATGTCATGCTAACCTCTCCTATGCCAAAATGAGAATTGGTTAATCATCCTGGCATGTCCCCTTGTTATGTTGTTTTTTTCATCTCATTTCTCTTTGTACCTCGATTTTGGGTGAAAGATGATTATTTGTTATCTTGCTAACAATGTCACCCAACTTCAAAACCCTTTTACTAATTTAACTTATTTTATCTTACAAGTGAAGGTGTACTGTTGTCTCCAGAACAGGAAATAAAGAAAAACGATGGTAGCAAAATCATAAAGAGTGCCATATGCTTTGCCATATGTGACTTGGGTCATGGTCCGCAGCCTATATATAGTAGAAACGGCACAGCTGGTGAACTTCACATTCTCTGCTCACTCTTTCTACTTAAACAAATACAAAACGACATTCGACTCTCCAACGTTATACACCCCATTCAATTATTTTAAAAGAGAAATTAAAGGGAAAAATATAATAATTGTACTGAATCCCTGTTTTGCGTGATAATCCACCTTAAAATTATTACAAACCAGATAAATTTTTTGTATTGCTCTTTGACGTCCTGTCTCAACTCTTCGCAATACGTGTTTCTTCTTCGTAAACAGTAACCTCCGGTAAAACCAAAACTTTATCATAAAAAAGAGTAGTTTCAATCACCTTCATTATTACCCTTAAACTGCTTTGTTGCTTTCGACCAACATCCTCGAATGTGGTCGCATCGTCGTTGCTGAAGACTAGTTTCATTCCCAAAGACATTCAACAAAAACGAGAAAGTTGTCAATCGCTTCATCATTACAAGCGCGTCGGATGAGCCGCTGTCAAACTTAATCCAACCTGTCCATCATTTTTCCACTTCTAAAAAAGAAAAATCTCCGACAAAAATCCTATCCCACAACAACCGCATAACTTGCGGAACGTTGCTTAGCTTTTCGGCTTACTTACACCAAGCCGAGAAGAAAATAAATGACAATAAAAATCAACAACAGCTTATGTACTAAGACTCGAACAGGTGGCATCTAAAGTATACTCGAGATTATATTAATACGCCACATTATTTGAAATAGGTCAATTTGAAATACTTTCATGTATGTTTTTACATAATTCAGTAATTAGTTTTTGGTTACACTCTTCATTCCCTTTTTGTATTAACCACTGTCTTCGTGTTCTAATTGATGTTTTCAGAGACATAGGTTTTTCGATTCTTTTTGGAGAACTTAATTTAAACATTTTGATAGAAACGAAACAAAAATACCGAAACTATAGAACCTTGAAATAAATAATAAAGACACTCGAACCGTTATGAACATTGAACAATCCTATCAAATACGTTTAAGGGAAGATAGATACATATCGATTTCTAGTAAGTTATGTAGTGTAATCGCGATATTTGTTAAAACAGTAGCAATTGCAGTGCAGCAAGTCAACTTTATTTACAGTAAAATTGACTACACTGACTACAAGTTGAGTGTATTGTTTTGTATGTCTAGTGTAAAGTTAAGTACTGTATGCGCCCACTTGACACTAAGGCACGGGACAAGCAATTGGCCATACAAATTACAGTGCAGACTGGCTAGCGGTCTGCCAAACCTAAAACAATACATCCACCACTTCACCACGCAACACTGTTGTTATTTCGACCACGATTTGAATCGACGACGTTATAACGTCTAAAGTCATATCTATACGAATCAATGCTTATTAAGTTAAGCACAAATTAGCAAGATGAAAGAAGAAGTTAACTTCTGATTAAGTATTTTAAAATATTAGGATAAAGGAATGATTTTTGTAGGGAAAAATCTCGAATTGTGTTGGTTATTAAAGAAGTAAATAGAAAGAATTTTTAGGTTATGTAGGTTTTTACAACAGTTAAGAAATGAAAACGGTATTCTCATTGGAAATCATTTGAAAAATTGTGGATTCTTTTTGAATAAAAACAGCAAGATTAACTACTAAAACTCTTGAACATTATCAACTTAGGAAACGGATAGGTTAGTACTATTACTAGTATTGTAATTGTAAAAACGACTTATGTCTACGTTGATGTATTACAAATCATAACATATAACTTTCGATTTTGCTTCTTACACTGAATTTTATCACTAATACTAAGTTTTTTTCTTTCTATTAATTTTTCTCGTTTTCCCACATTATAATTGTCAATTAAATCGTTAAAATCGCTACATTGAAAAAAACATACTAATCATCGACAGAGTATGTTAAAAAGTCACTTTGTATAACTTTATACCAAACCGAAAAGTCTTTAACTTTCTGAATCGATAAATTTATATGCACTAAAACCAAGATTCTGTTATGGTCTGCCCTACGATGGTAAGCCAAGTAGGTGCCAAATGGGGTTTACTATTGAGGTATGGAGGAAGACTAAAAGAGGCTACCGTGGCCCAACATACAGGACCTATGGGCATGACAAGTGTCCAGCCCATTACGTGCCCTTATATGTGCCGTACACGGACAGTGTCCGGTCCGCACCCAGTCCGGACCCAGATCGGATACTGTTTATCACGTTACGTATACAGTTACGTAACTTATAGATTTAATGGATAATAGCCTGAGTTTATAATATACCCCCCTTTTCCTTGGATACAGCAAGGGCTACGATGACCAACGGGTTAAATATCGAACGCGAGCTGTACCTACCAAATACGCGGATCCGGTGTAAGTCGGTAATGCGATGTTTAACGTATCGTATAATATATTGGCCGGTTTAACCTTAGGTTTTTAACGACGCCCTTCTTTTCTAACCACTCCTTTTGTAACTATTTAATTTCTCCTTTATATATTCTACTCAAATATATTTTAGCCTTTCCTCTCAGCTTATCCTTATAGCCTACAAAAATAATAACCTCAATTTAAACCACGCCATTATCGGGGTCTTTGGTGGGAATAATAAGCTACTTTTTAAATTATATTACCTTGTTATATATTAATACCTTACCACTAACTGCATGTTATAGCCGCCTCACGTTATAAACGATCTCTTCGTTTTTAATAATACTATGGATAAAAGTAAGCATTTTCTATTAAAGAATAAAAACGCCTATATATTATGTATTAACCGCTATTTTAACTTTAGAGTTTTTTTTATATCCGAGGTTATCATTCATAAAGGTATCATATATATCGGGAAATTTATAATAAGGTATGTTAATAAATAAAGTTTACAGAAAACCCAAATACAAATTACGATTTTTCGTATTATATTTAAGAGATAAGTTTCTTTATGGCTTTACCCGATTTACGTACCCATTTTTGTTAATTAGTGATTACAGCCGAAAATAGTGCCTATATCTTATTTTTTACGCATTAGTATTTAGGAAATATCTCGGGTTATCGACCCATTTTTACTACCGCCATTTTTAAGTTAATTAATTCATTTATCCGGTTTTGCGATATTGCTTGGATATAAAGAGTCTTTACCATACCGGACGTATAAACCGTTAACCCTTTAACTATACGTCTTCATCGCCTTTTCCTCCCGTATCCGTTTTTATTCAAAACTTTTCCGCTACTGTTAGAACAGTATTGCAATGGTATTGCATGCAGTGCAGTAGGTCAACTTTACTGAAAGTAGAGTTGACTGTACTACTAGTGTATTGCTTTGTGCGGACTTACTGCATTAGATGTAAGTCGAGTGTAGTACGCTACAATTCACTCTAGGGTACGAATCAAGCACTTGACCATACAAATTACAGTGCAGACCGGCTAGCAGTCTGCCAAACCTAAAACAATACATCTACTATATGATTACTATAATACTACTATTACTTCGACTACGATTCAAATCGATAACATTATAACCTCTAAAGACCTACCAATACTGATTAGTGCTTATTAGGTTAAGCACGATAACGTTATAACATCTCAAGACCTACCAATACTGATTAGTGCTTATTAGGTTAAGCACGGATTGACTAAGTAGAATAAGAAGCTGTTTTCAGGTTACGCTTTTTTCAGTAAAGTGGAGGAAAAGTTTTTACGAAGTGTCTCTATAGTATTGTGTCGTTTTCGGAGTAGTACATCAAAAAGGCTTTCGAATTGTATTGTCTCGCGGCAATTTAAAAGTAGGCGTCGGTATCGCCATTAAAAACACTAAGAAAATATTTATTAATTTTTTTAAAAAAGCATTAAGATTAACCGCTCAAAGTTTGAAAGATCACTCAGTCGGCGAGTTGGCAATCGGTTAAGTTAATTGCTACTATAGGTATTACTACTGCAAATCGCAAGAAAAACAACTAAGTTCTTACGTTAAATATCCTTTACCACTAATAACAACTTCCGACCACATTAACTAGTACAAATCTTTGCCCTACTTTTTCTTTTTTTTCAATTCTTACACTAATTTAATAGTTAAGTTCGTTCCTCCCAACGAAAAAACTAAGTCGCGCTAATCAAATTCACCTCTTGCGACTTCACGTCAAAACGCCTAGTTGATACACCCAGAATTGCAAAGTTTATCACCACCAGGTCTTTCACCAGCCAAAATGCTAAGATAGCTTCCGCTAACGCCCAGTTTAAAGCTATTACCAATCCTATTGAAAAGGAGGTGATGAGAGCCGTTAGTAAAATTTTCGAGATATATTACAACGATAACCTTTAATATATCAAAACCACTAAAGACTTTACCTTAAAGCATCTGACTAACATTATTGTTATAACCCAAGGAACAACTGCAGACCATGGAACAGACCTCCGGCCAGAAGCTTGATTTCCAACATATTAAGTGGGGATATTTCTTATGAAAGGACCCAGGGTTAGGGTTGGGACCGCAAGGACCATAGAGTGGTCCAGTCGATACTATATAGGACCACAAGAAGCGACCAGCGACTTCAGCGGTCCAGTACTGAAGATTGTATAAAGGCCATAAGATAAAAGAATACGACCATTACCACATAGATAGTATTTCCTTCTTAGCTCTTCAGTTGTCAATCTAAGTATTCAGTCTACACATATAAATAGCCTAACGGCTAGTTATCATTGTACAGTACGAACAAACATTTTCTTAATATTGCACCTTACCATTGCTACCTTACTACTATTATAAACCCCTTGATACCTTCTATTTACTCACGGGTATTTAGTGTGATTATTACAGTTATTAGCCAATTAATTTTCGATATAAATACTACTGGAACTTACAGTAGACTTTTAACACTCGACTGTTTTTAAAAATATTTCGAGACTAAAGTCTAAATAGGTGGAAAAATGCGGAAAAGCAGGTAAAAATAAGGCAGAAAATTAACCTAACCAACTTACTTTTCGAATACGTTACGAGTAAAGACCCTTAATAGACCTCGGGTACGGGAAAAAGTATTACTAATAATAGTAACACATAAAAATCATATATACGTTCGTAAAGACCTGTCCAAAAGAAATCGATAAATCTACACCCCTTAAACCTTTAAATTTACCAGTTTATTAAGTAAAAACCTCGCCTAACCATTTAACACTAAAAGTATTATAGCTAACCTTTCTTTAGCGGATAATATTAGACTCATTTCACTTAAGTTTCTTTAGCACGTCCAGTTTCAATAGTCAAGTTAAAAAAGGATTGGATTCACACGTAAGCCAACTATAGGTACGACTACTGTTTTTTTTCCTCTAAATTTAGTTTAAGATAACCATCCTATTTATTAGTATTAATAGTAACTTTAGTTTCTTTCCGGGCCAAGTAAAAAAGTTTCATACGACTAAAACATTACATTTCTCCCTCGGTGTATCCAAATAGAGGATATGAATTATACGGTAATTATTATGTTCCTTAAAATTCAGAAAGGAAAAGAAAAGTATAGAGACAAACATTATAACCTTTCCTACGTTAATTTATACTTATTCTTTAACATTTTCTATTGGATAAAAGTTAAATTACCAGGTTTTTACTTGCTATTTCCTAGTATCATTACCGGCCAAGTTAAGGATTACTACCTCCAATACCCAACGAACTGTACCTCTTTCCGAGGAATCTACGATGGTATAAAGGGTTATTTCAAATACGATATCAACCATGCCAAGTATTATACGGACTGGAATATCATGAAATGATTTTATATATTGAACTACAAAAATTAGTCGGAAAGCAAAATATACCTTTTTAATTAGATGTTTAATAGGCTGATATTTTGTCAATAGGTAATAGGAAACGTAAAAGCTGGTGAAGGCACTTTACGTTACTAAGTCCGGCAAGAAGTTATAGGTCATAAATAGTTATAATACATTTTTATTGCCTTGATACTACTTGTGAAGAGTTTTTTAGCTAGTTACGTTTTTCGTTAACAATCGTAATTACTCGAGTCTCCGGCTCAACCGGTATATATTTATAAACTTCGGAATTGAGTAAAGAAAAAAAAAAGATCCTTTTAATTCGCATGATATTAAAGGAAGATACAGATGACTCAACAAATACAGTTAATAATGGATTCAAACTTTTTCCTATAGAAAAAGGTATTTACCTTTTTCAAGGATTTTAAGTCAGTTAATAAAATTTAACTTAATCTTTAAAAATGTTAGATTTATGATAAATAAGGTTATTAGTTAATATGTCACACTATCGCCGAGCGTAACATAAAACAGTTGATGTACTATACGTAATACGTCTAAGCCTTAAAATGTGACTATATTAAGCGTGTTACGTAATTCGAAGGAAGTAAAGATAAGGTGAAAGAAAATAAGTCAAAAGCTATCGGCTGACATGAAAACACTAGAATTAATACCTGTATTAGCCTGAAAGTTACTTAATAACTAGTCGACTATATATTCCTATAATGCTTCACAGGTAAAAACCCTTACCGCCGTTATAACAATAAAGACCCTAACCTTATATACCTCTTTACTATTTAACATCGGTAGGTGAAAAAAGTTTTTTAAGGGATTATACCGGATACTGTGGTAATATGATATTTAATAACAGGCTATTCGTAGTATATTTCGTTGCAAAGAGATACTAATATTGTTACAAAACTTAACTACGCGGATTCTGGGAAGGTGAAAGTTGTATTTAGATTTGGGCAAAAGATATCTTTATTAGGATTGACGATGGTAAAGACTTTTGTTAGCCCTATTGTTTTCCATATTTTGAAATTCCCTACCAACTTCCTCCTTTACCTTCAAGACATAAAAAACCTCAATATCAACGTTAATATTTAGACTAATAAACTAATAAATGTTAAAGTCGATAAAAGGTTTTCATTTAGTTTTAAGTCAAGGTATTTCCGGTTTTATCTTTAAAGAATAGCGGTAATAGTATTAAATTTAACGGGAACAGAATTTCGTTGATTATGTTGTAGGTTTAACTACCCATTAATTAATAATATTTACAAAGTTTTAAAGGCAATTGGTTACTAAAATGAGGATTTGTCAATATTAATTGTAGTTAAACTCCTTTTACACCATTGCCAAAAAAACTTTTTAGCCCTTTTACAACTGAAATATACATTAAAGGAAAATTAAGATTTTCACTCGGAAATTTATATAAACGTGTTTTATTTAGACGGCTAGTTAGTATTATATGTTTTTGACTTCGTTATGGCTTAGTACGGCGTTAAGTTCTTTAGAATTATTACTATGAAGGAAATAGAAAAAGTATTATATATTTTGTAGATTAACATGTACCTTGATTTACTAAACCTATTATTTTACGATACCAAGACCAACTCTATTACAATAGAGTTCTTAGTTAATATAAAGTTAATATAGATTTAGTGTGAAAAGTTATTTATAAAAGTTTAATAAAGTATTAATAAGGTTAAAAGGGTATACGTATTTTTATCCAAGACCTACAATATTTTTATATAGAGAATCAAATGCTTTATAAATTAAAGGGAATCGTTTTAAATAGCGGTAAAAGGTTTTAATAATATTATTGGCCTAACGGACTTAAATCAACTTTTATAGTATTTAATGTTTACTCACGTATAATATCTGAGTCGCCACTTTTATTAAACACACCAAACCGTATCATAGTATATAGTAAAGTATTAAAGGAACTAAGAAATGAATTGGTACGCCGTTAGGTTAATAATATCATTGATATTAAAAACTTACCTTTAATAATAACAGTATTTTTATTTCCGCTTTAAAGTGAATCTTTTAGGTAGCGTTTGTTAGGTAAATAGCAAAGACTATATAATTTCTTAAGTATTACCGACTTAAACCTTATAATTGAAATTACTAATGACATTGTAACTTTTTGAATTATATAAGTTAGGCCATATAAAATACTCTCTAAGTTTACTAAAGATTTTAACGTCAACGACGTCCGAGACGAGTAAATCAATTCATATAACCCTTCCAAGACAATTATTAATAAGCCGATAGAACGACAATGGCGTGCAAAACCACTTAAAAGAGGATATATACTGAAGAGGGGGAAGATGGTAACTATAGATACAACAATGTATATATAACGGCGTGAGTATTTAAAAAGAAAAGTCCAACAGATAATTTTCCTCTAAGTGACGTACTGAAGGTATTATTAATATATCGAGTAAGACTTTTAAGGAAAGTTACTAAGTGAAAACTAACGGCCTTTTATTACTATGAGTTAAGAAGTTTGTACCGTTAACATAATGTAAAATCTATGATATCACAATTTTTAAGTAAAAGATAGTTTATGAAGTTAATGGTAAAATCATAAATTAGCCGAACGAAAAAGACACGGCTAATCGCCTAAAGATACGGCAATAAAAGTAAAAACTAGATCATAATTTAATCGTTATTATTACTACTAGTTTGATTAATAGCGTAAAGGGTTAGCTTACACTTAATGGCTAGGATATCATGTAAGTGTACACGTAGTAAATTACCAGTTTTCAACGGATTATATTATTAAAATTACCATGAAAATTCAGGGACAAGTTTGCGACTGGCACGATAATATATTATATTAGACCTTTATATAGATTAGCTAAGGTTAGCGTTTAAAGTTTTTGACGTATTAAATATACTTTAAAAATAGGCTAGATATAAAGACATTAACATTTAACACATACCTATTAATTAGAATGGATAGAGAGTTTAGTATCGTAGGTATGTAAACTAACGATACCCTTTGTTTCAAAGATATTGGATTTGTAACAGCGGAATAATATGTTATCGAAAAGTTAGGCCTTTCAAAATATAAGCCAATGAAAACGTTGGCTAAGGATATATAACTTAATTTAAACAAATGGGTACTTCGTATCTATAGTGTAAAGGCTAAAAGCGGTACTTATATTAACTTACATTGAAAGGGGAAAGCTATGAGCTTGAAAAATTATCGATAAGGTTGACGAGGCAAGGGCACAGAAATATCTGGAGTAAAGGGCTCTTACGGCTTACATTACTACGCTATGTTAACTGGAGGTATCATACGAACTTTTCATTACGGTATAAGCATAGGACCCGTAGAACGAAAACTTTAACAAGTTGAATGATCGGGTTTAGCAACAAATTGATTATGTTGAAAGAAGAATTAATGTAATATTTATAAATTTGACGAAGGCGAAGTTAATAATTCTTATAAATAAGTTATTTGTTAATAATACTCATTTTACGTCGTAAATTGGTTTCCTAGTAATAATCATTCATGAGGATAGATTTAAAGTGAAGTTGACGATTATCGTAAACCTTATATATTGAACATCCGTTCAATGTAAACGTATAACTCGAAACGTGATAGCTTTGAAAATTTGCGGTATAATGGCAGGCTTTAACATCGGTATAATGACTAACGTCACATAAAGGATTGTTATTAAACAGTTAGGTTTACCATCAATACCTGTGATGATATATATCGACTTCCGAAGCTTTTACTAATACGTATTAAAATTAGGTACGACTAATAAAAACTGTTCAATAATAAACGTAATAACGCTAAGTGAGGTATATAAAGCCTGGAAAATCAATAAATTCCGGTGAATTAACGGCACAGATAACCTTACCGATGCCATAATTAGGGCTACGCTCAATAACGCCCTGAAAATGTTTGCGAACAGAAATGCGCTGACCATACGAATAGAAGATTACGTTAATCGCCCAACACGTAACATAAAAGATTTCACTAGCAAATCGGAAGACTGCTAGGGTAATAGTGGCGATAGCAGTAACTTAAACTACTGGTAAAAGGTATGCAAGTGGTAGCATACTTGATTTGCGCAGGTCTGTGGCGAAGGATTTGTACACGGGATTTGAAGAACGAAGGCCTCGGAGGGGTGAAGAAAAACGGTCACAGGTGGCCATAATTAAGGTAGTTTCCAATACAAATTAATCTGAATTGACAGGGGTCTGGCCTGGTTGTTAGCTTATGGATTGAGAAGAGATTTCAAAGGTTGCTACCAATTAATAGCAAGCTTCGCTAGCGTGTAACAAAATAAAAAGCCGCCAGTATTGGAACAGTATTGCAATAGTATTACATGCAATGCAGTAGATCAACTTTACTAAAAGTAAAGTTAACTGTACTACAGGTGTATTGCTTTATATAGACTTACGGCATTAGATGTAAGTCGAGTATAGTACGCTGCACTGCACTCTAGGGTATGGGCCAAACACATACCTATACAAATTACAGTGCAGATTGGCTGGCGGTCTGCCAAATCTAAAACAATACATACACTATCTGACTATTGTAATACTATTGTTTCTTCAAACACAATTCGAATCGACAACATTGCAATACCTAAAAGCCTACCAATAGTTACCTTTTATTATATCGCCTGTTTATAAAGATTAAACGCTTTCAGTCGACCTAGGTTTAACGCATAACGTTTTCGCTCCAATCCTTTTTATTCACCGGCATATACTTTTTCGTAATTTTCACTTAAAAAATAAAAATAACATAGCTTCTTAAACTATATTGTTATAATCAATATAGGTTACGGCCTACGTAATGTAATAAATGACGTCCAAGGTTTAGTATCGCAATTACCAATTTTTCCTATATTTTCTTAGTTGACTTTAGTTCAAAGCTAATTTATCGAATTGACGGAAAACGGGTATAAAATCGTACTTGGGTCAACCGCATTTCCTGAGTATAAACTAATATTTTATTGTTCTTGGTAACCTGTTTAAAGGGTCGTTTCTTTTGCTCTGCCCCTCGCCTTACTTGTCGTTAGTTGTTAGTATTAGACTTCTTTAACCCCCATCCTTTTTTACGTTATTCATTGTAGTCGGCTTCTTTTAACGTTCGTTATTCTTCGTATTATCCATTATTCGTGTTTCCTAACATCCGTCATTCCTCGCATTATCCGCCATTTTCAACATTGTTTCGTATTCGTACCATGTTTTACTAGCACCTTTCCTTGGCGTCTACTAATCCCCGTTATACCTTTTATCATCCCCTTCTCCCAGCGTTACCTAATATTCGAAGCCAGTTATAATAGGGTCCCTAACGTTAGTAACGCGGATACTTATTAGATTTTAAGAGGGAAAATGATAATGAATATGTAAATCTTCTTTAAATGATAGTAAAAGTCGTTTTACGGTTGGATGTATATTTTAAAAAGTCGGGTAATATTTATACGGTCCTATATATTATATTATTACCCTATTTTTTAATTTATTATCTTTTTCATTTATAAGTCGAATGGTATTCTGAGGATAAAAGCTGTTCGTTCTTCTCCTATCGTTGAATATAAATTCGATTTCAACGTCGAAATACCGAGGTACTATCAATCCGAATATTTCTTTATTTCACCTTAACTTTATCCAAGGCTACGATACATTTATCATTTTTTGTAATTTTCATTAAGACTTATTATAACCCTTTTATTTAACTAATATAAAGTGAACTCTATATAGCCTCGTTTTTACCATAAGGATCTTTAGAGTTTTAAATTTTTTATATTGAAATTTTTTTACGTTTTTTCCGACTAAACCTGATCCCATGCTAGTATCGTGTAAAACTTAAGAAACAAGGGGGTTTAAAACCGTTCACTTAAGTAAATTTATATAAAATATAAGTTATTTATTAAGAATATTTAACGATATAAAACGTGTTTAAAATATTAATAACCCTATATTAATTATAGAAATAGTCGAGATTTTTACTTAGGCGATAAGTTTTAATATTACGAAAGTTTAATAACACTCAATTATCCACTTTATATATTTTCGCCAGATGTTACTTACGATTCGCTGCCTTTTTTTATTATTATTATAAGATATAAGTCATTTCCACTGTGGTTATCTCAACCGCCTTATGGAAATAAGTGAAAAATATAATAATGTGCCCCTCTGGACTAGTCAACGATTTTGTATCCCCGTTAACCTTCGAAATAGGAAATATTTTGTACTTATTTACCAAACGATTTACATTAAATCTAGTAGCTATCGAAACGCTAATTAATAAATATATTAATATAAAAAGTAATTATATTACGAAAAAATAACGATGATACTTTAATGATTACACTAAATATCCGTGAGTATATATAAGGTGTCAGAGGGTTTATGCTATCAAAAAGGTAGCAGAGATGCTGAATGAACAATATCGCAACCGTGCAAGTAATGATCAAAAGCCGTGAGGCGATTCAGAATATACTGAGACTGAATACTTAGATTGACAACTGAAGAGCTATGAAGGAAATACTATCTATGTGGTGCTGACCGTGTCCTTATATCCTTAATCCTTCATACGCCTTTGGTGCTAAATCATGTTGGATCGAAATATGATCCCAATGATCTTTAGTGCGTAACCCTAACCCTGAGGTTGCTGACATAAGAGATATATCTCCACCTAATGTGTTGGACATCAGGTTCTTAGTGGCTTAGCCCCATACTGGCTTGTGTTCTAACCCTCCGATGTTCTTGGGTCATAACAGATACGTAAATACTTTGAAACTTTTTGGTTTATTGTTCAATATCTTTATTTATTTATAGGTAATACCGTATAAATCAAACTTATTTAAAACTTATTATCGAATATAAGGTTGTTCAAAATACGTTTACCTAATACTAATCTCAATTCTAAATAATTAAGGTTAGGAATTTATAAAATTTCCATTATATATTTCGGAAACGCTTCGTATACGTATTAGTTGTTATAAACTTTATAACTTTCAACTGGATAAATTTGGAATGTCGATTCCTAATAAGCAATTCAGGTCTAGTGTAGTTTTTAACAACTAATAAGTCGATTATAGAATCCATAAAAATATGCGCTTAATATCGGTTTAAAATAGGAAAAGGTTAAAGGAAGTCTTATTGTAAGTGTAATGATTATACTAAATACCGGTGAGTATACTGAAGGTGTCAGAAGGTTTATATTATCAAGAAGGTAGGCGAGGTTCTGAGTGAACAATATCGCAATTTTGCAAGTAATGATCCAAAGCCGTGAGGCTATTCAGATGTGTAGACTGAATACTTAGATTTACAACTGAATAGCTTTGTAGAAAATACTATGAATGTGTTAATGACCATTTCCTTAAATATACGAACCTTCATACCATCTTCAGTACTGGATAGCTTGGATAACAAGATATCCAATACATCTTATACGTCCGTTTATTAACCCTAACCCTGGGTTTCTGACATAAGAGATGTTTCCCTCTTAACGTGTTGGATTGCTGGCTCTAAGTGGCTCAGCTGTATGCTAGCTTGCTTCCTAACCCGCCATCATGCTTGGGTTATAACAGTAAGGTATGACAAGGTTTCGTCGTATTGTATTACGTGTATATTCCATATATGCGTTGAATATTTGCAACTATTTCCTTTCAATAATAATTACGTTAAAAACGAGAAAAAAAAAATATTTACTCGAAAAGCCTAGAATGGGCGAATTGTAGATTTAGCTTAAGACTTTTGTTGTTGATACTTTCTAACTCGGTAATTATAAACGACTAGGGTGACTTAATACAATTCTTGAGTTCATTCCGTAATTCGCGATTTATACTAATTATTTTAATTTAACTGGGTAACGTCTAACGCCTTCGGAAACTGTTTTAAAGTGAGCCTTATAAAACGTGTCATTGGTTACTTATTAATATTACAATCACGTTAATATATCCGGGCCTAAAATAAGGTAATTACTTGCTGTTAATGATACCGGCGGGTTTAACGCGAGCCGGATTCGTAACGGTAATATCGGTTTCGTTGTATTAAAATTCTTTAACGTTATTCCTAATATCGACCTATGCGCAAGCCGAGCCCGGGGTGCTATCGGCTTCGGCGACCCTTCGAAAACCTTCGGCCTACGTTGAAGAGAAATATAATTTCAATTTAATAACCAAGCCTCCATTTTGCGAAACTTATTTATATAACTTGCAGCAATTTGTATCTTCTTAATATATAAGGTCATTAATATTATATCTGATATATTAATATGAATAAGTTGAATAGACCGCGCGCGGCGTTTTTCAACCTCGGGTTTACTTTTTGACATGCGGGTCAAAGTATATGGGTGGATGCTTCAACTTGCGGGCTTGTATCGCAAATGGTATTAAAAAAGCGAAAGTACTTCAGCTTATCTAGCCTAGTGTTCTGAAATAAAACGTAGTAAAACAAATATTCTAATCCTTTATAATCGGAGAAAATCATAAAATATATTCAGATACTACGTATTTCGAAACACTACGCTATTGAACAGTATATTGCCGCGAAAAACAACTTATCAATGATAATATAGTTACGTTTTGTATTTATCAATAGTACGGAGTGGTAAGTTATTACCTTTAAAATGTCATCTTTATCCTGTTACGATTAAAACCGGCTTAAAGCCGTGTTTGAATAGTTGGTTTTTATTATTTTTAGCTGATTTGAATCCTACTTTACCAAAATCCTCGTTATACTTAAGTTATCTTTTTAAAGTTGAAAATGTATATTTTCTACGCTTTTTTCATACCGAATGAATACCTTATTTTTTTAGACGAACGAGATAATCCGTTAACTCAGAGAAATTACTAATAAAATTGCGATAAAAATTGGTAAAATTTAGAAAATTTGGAATCTCCCGGATAATACGTAATAACTTTTACTCGCGGATTACCAGAATTTTTTTGGTGTCGATCCGGATACCTACCTTAACCGTTCTAATGAAACCAGAGTATTTTACCTTTTTATTTAGAAATTTACACTTTTTAAAATATGAATTGAACCCCGTTGTATAAAGACCTTTTCAAACCACGCGAAATTTTGCAATATAGTCATGTGTTATGACTTAAAAACATCGGAGGGTCAGAAAACAGACCAGTATGGGGCTAAGCTACTAAGAACCAAATGTCCAACACATCAGGTGGGAATATCTCTTATGTCAGCAACCTTAGGGTTAGGGTTACGCACTAAGGATGATTGAGATCATTTTTCGATCTAATATTATCCAGTACTGAAGGCGTATGAAGGATTAAAGATATAAGGACACGGTCAGCACCACATAGATAGTATTTCCTTCATAGCTCTTTAGTTGTCAATCTAAGTATTCAGTCTCAGTATATTCTGAATAGCCTCACAGCTTTTGATCATCACTTGCACGGTTGCGATATTGTTCACTCAGCACCTCTGCTACCTTCTTGATAACATAACCCCTCTGACACCTTCTATATACTCACGGGTATTTAGTGTGATGGTTACATCATGTTTAATACCGAAAGAAAAACCCAAAAGGTTATTTATGTACATAATAAAGAAATTTTCACAAATATCCGTTATTATATAATTGATATATCGTTAAAATGGCTCTGGCGTTTCCGCCAGCCTAAAAGAAGTCACTAACTATTTAAATAAACAGAATCGCGTACTAAACGCCATTAATTTCTTTTACTTGAGTGTTACCCATATACGGTAAAGGGTCATTCTAATATCTAATTTCGTAAGATACATCGACTTCGATAACGTATATATAGTCTCCTTGATTAAAGGTAAAGGAAAACAGTTTCATTTCGCAAATTGATTAAATGTCTAGAAATTGATATAAATCTTTAACCCCTACCCCCCCAATTTGAAAATACGTAATACCAACGATACAACCGATCAAAAGCTTACCTGGGACTGACCCTTAAATATTAACTTTATAAATTATCGATGGAATTTAAAAGATTAATATCGTAACATCGAGTATAATTGCCATTAAGATCGTTTTAATAAATATTTATTTTTGTTCAGTTGAATATAAATGTAATGATCAAGTTTCCCGTTATATAGGAGTAAGTATATAACTTTCTTCTTAGAGAATAGGTCACATAATTTAATTAATTTCAATAAAAAAAGGTTTTTTTCTTCTCTTAACCGTAGTCATTACCGTCGTTTGTAAAATCCGCGTTATTTTACAAATGTTTATGGTGAAAGTTAACCAGAACGGATTCTCCATACGTTTTATCTTTCAGAACGATTATTATGTTAACCCGAAGAAAACTAAACCTATTACGCCCTATATATATCCCGTCCTAAGACTCATTATTAAAACATCGACAACTAAACTTCCCTACCCCTAAATTACCAAGTCACTATCATTAACATTTAATTTTATTTGTTCATATCGTATCCAAGGTATTCCAAAAATTATATCCCGTGTTATTCTAGAAAAAATATATATTAATATCGGATTCGACTATTTATTCATATTTATACAATACTTCGTTAATTCGGTTATACACGTATTTTATTGTAACCTTAATATCGTATTGAAATTTCGAAAATACATTAGCCGAATTTACTATATATTCAACCGTTATATTATATTTTTTTTATAATATTATAATAATTACAGTGAAAATAGATTTAGTTTTCCAGAAAATAGGTATTAATAGAAACATAAGGATAAGGAATATGTTTTTGTTTATAAATATTTTAATTAAATTGAACTTGTTTTCACTAGGTTTAATCATTATGTACTTAAAATTATTCAACCTTTAAATAAAACTTTATTTAGGAGTTAGTTTTTTTCGTTACAGTTAATAAAAACCATTTTTTACCTATTCGATTGGAATATCATAAACTTGTGTAAAAGATGATACCAGGCGAAAATCATAATCGCGTTAGTAATAATTCGATAAACTATAATATACACAATGCCATAAGGTAAACTTAGCTTAATGTTTTTTTACCGTTTCTTATATCGCTTTACGTTTTTGGTTTAAAATGCATATCGAACGGGCTTGTTAAAATAACTAACCGTGGTATCGAAGAAACTAGCCGCAATTACTATAACCATTTAATCAAGGCACTTAAAAAACGTAAACTCCCGCTATAACCGTATTACTATTCGGCTGTAAGGCCTATAAAGATCCTGCTGGTTAACTACTAGAACGCTATTTTTAATCCAAAGATTATAACTCGTTGGCGAGTTTATAGTACTTTTTTTTTGAGCTACTATATAATCCACCCGACTAATACTTGTTATGATGGATTTGTCACGGATATGTGGCGATACGCGGAAAGTTAAATAGTTACACTTTACGGTTGAAGGCCAATTTAGGCTCTCTGTTTAGATTAAAACTATTTCGAACCTAATACCAAATGATGCTACAGGAAATTATCGACTATAACCAAACCTTTTGATTTAACCAATGCTTTGTTTGCACGTTATGATTCGCTAAACGCCGCCTCTATATAATCGAGGAATTTTCCTATATTATACATGCTTTCGTATCCACTGGTTTCAAAGTACTTCGTAACCATTTGTTTTATCATTCCCGTATAATATTCTTATAAATAAAAGGACCTATACAAACCTTGTTCAATTTATATATTATCTGTTTTCAGCATAAATTCAATTGTTCTACGGGTGGTTGCCGACATAAAACCATATCCATCGAATTACGTTTGGTTATATTGTTTTTATCCGCATTGGGCCTGTAAAAAATGAATGCAAGTCGTGGTTAATTCGACCTCAAAGTAATAAATCTTTGTTACAACTTAAAACAAGTTCAACGTAGGGTTAATAGGTAAAGTTGATCAATCCGGCTGTTATAGTTATTTTACAGCTGACGCGATGGAATTTACGGTATTTTATAAACGAAAGGTATCAACCTAAGTAAGCTTCGAAAGAGTATGAGGTATATTGATAAAAGTAGAGGACTAGGTATTTGACGACTCCCCATTTTATCCAATAAGGTTTAAGTTTAACAAAAGATTAACAATGTTTATTAAACATTCGTCTATTACAAGTAATATTCCTTCAAAAATATAAAGAAAACTTTAATAGTATATTATAATCCGACCTACGATGGTAAGTCAAATAAATGTTTAGTGGAGTTTAATATTAAGGTACAGAGGAAGATTAGAAGACGCTACCGTAACGTAACGTATAGAACTTATGGGAATAGCCAGTGCTCAGGCCGTCACATGCCCTCATACTTGCCGTATACGGACCGTCTCCGGTTCGCATCCGGACTAAGCCTAGACCGGGTACTGCCTATTCCGTTACGTATACAGTCACATAATCTATAGACACAATAGCCAATAGCTTGATTCTATAACATATTCTTCGTTTAAATGAAAACTGTGAAATGGTATTGAGTGAAAAAAAAATTAAGGAAATCAAAGTCTTTGAAGATCTTTTTATTAATCATTACCATAAAAATCAAAAATCAAAATATTAACGGAATATTACCTATAAAATACCTAACTAATTACGTTAGCTAGTATATCTTTGATACAATCCCCTGAAAAAAACATTAATTGTGGCACTCGTACGTTCTAAAACCTTGAACAAGTTTTTAAATAACTAAATAATAAAAATATAAATAATATTTTAACGTATGGTAACGGCTAAGTTGAAAGATTAAAGTCTTTGATATAGGATTTTCAGTAAAGGAAAAACAAATTACCATTAGTAATAACTTTTTTGAGAAATATTTTAAAGTAAATATACCCTTTGAAATCCTAATCCCAAAAATATCTCAGGAAAAGGCAAATGCTTTAAAAATTGTTAACGTTTTTTAAAACGTTCAAAGGGACTAACTCTTAATTTTAAATTAATTCAAGCTTCTAACTTCCTGTCAAAATCAAATTTTTATACGCCGACGATGAAGAATCTGTAAATTTCTATGATAAATTAATAACATCCACAAAATCAGTCAAATGTAGCAATGTGAAGTTCACTTAACTGTCCGTTTAGTCAATTGTAGTGACTGGAAACCGGTTTCAGTTTGTGGAACCCCTTTACAAGTGCTGTGCAGTAGGTGCACACTTCAAAGTGAAACACAAACTAAAGTATTTAGCCATACATATTGGCGTTCAGACCAGCTATCGGCCTGCTAAATTCAGAACTTTCACTTTATACTTAATAATCAATGTTAATTCAGCATCAGTTACTTCACATATTGCGATTTGAATCGAATATATTGTAACGATAAGCTTATATCTATAGGCACACTTACCAACACTGATCAGTTCTTATTATGTTGATAAAAGATTGGTTAAGTAGAAGAAAAAAAAGTTGTTTTCCGGTTACGATTTATGTTAAAGAACAGCTAAGGGTAGATGAAAGGTTTATGGGAAGCGCCCTTATAATACTCTGTTAGTCGTATGCACAGTTTGTAGGAAATTCTTTTAAATTATGTTAGTTACCGTGGAAATTTAAGATCTGGCCTCGTTATCTCCATTGAATACACTAAAAAATCATTGTCGGTAATTTTTAAAGAAAGGTGTTAATATTGACCGCTAAAAGTCTTAAATCAACAAATTAGTAAACAGCTAAGTCAATACTATTGAGGATACTACTACTACAAGTTTCAAATCCCAAAAACAATCGAATCCTACGACCTTTAACTATAATAAATTCAACGGAAAACCTATAACCCATGTCTTTAACCACTTTCTTTCGCCTTATACTTTCAAATTATCGTTTCTATAGCTTTCAAATACATTTTACTTAATATTATTAACAATCCCGATTTTTTTTAAAAAAAAACGGTTAAAGACCTCGGTATCATATTTACTTGGTATTACGACAAAAACTTTTAGTTTGTAAACCCTATAAAAATTTCTATAATTTAATACCTTAATGATACAATCGGATCTTCCATTCTCAATTTATAACCTATTAAAATTGTTCAATGCCTCAAATCGTTTGAATGCTTTTAAAAGGACTTTCGAAAAAGAAACCTTATTATATGAACTATGGCGAATAAACACGTTAAACTTAGGTTGAATATTGAGTTTATCGACTTAGGTATTGGATTCCCCATAAAGAAAAGAAAAGAAAGAAACGTAGCGAATATAATTTATTAATACTCTACCAATAAAAGAAATTAATGGATCTTTGTAGTTAATGGAAAATATATTTCTTGCGATAGCATTCTTCAACGCCCTTATATGCACTCGTAAGGACCTACCTAAGCGCAAATGAATTCTTTAGACCCTTTCGCGTAATATGAACGGTCAAATACTACTCACTATAGGGAATTAATTAACTTAAGGGCTATCAACCCTTAATTCCACTAGTTATTAAAGTAGGAACCTTGACGTACCCCTTAATACTAAGAGTATTATTATCAAGTCCCCTGTAGTAAAACACTTTGATTCCCGTTCTACTAGGCTCATTAATACGTCGAGTTTTAACATCTAAATTAAAAAAAGTATTAGCTTTATATGCGAGCATACTCCAAACACTAATATTAGCTTTTTCCCTTCAAACTCAACCAAAGGTATATATTCTGCCCAATAGCATTAACACAAATACTAATTGAGGGATTCAAAGGGTTCCTACAACCAGTATGTTACTATTTCCCCTCAATACGTGCCTATTTTATATACAGATTACGCGGCAATCACCACATTTATTAAAATTTGTAGAGAAAAGCGAATTACCACGGTAAGTCGATTTACTTCACCATCGTTAAGTTACGCCTATTCTTTAACATTTCTCCGCTGTATAAGAATTAAAATTCCAGGTTTTTATTTTTCATTTACTGGTTCTTTAACGGTTAAGCCGTGTATTATTACTCATGGTATTAAACGATTTATTCCATCTTTCACAAAATTTATGAATTTTTAAAAGATTATTTCGAACACGATATTAGTTTTATCTAATAACATACCACCTGAAATATTTTTTGTGGTGTTATATATTTGATCATTTTACAGAGACGAAAATTGAGATAGGCCTTCTTAATTCAATACTTTACGTGCTAATGTTTTATAAGTAAGTAATGTGGAAAACAGGAGCTGGCTAAAGTATTTTATGGTAACTGATTTGGTAAGTCGTTACAGGTTATAAAAAGTTCAATTACTCATTTTAGTACTTTGTTACCACCTTCGATAGTATTTATTCGCTAGTTAAATTTCACGTTAACCACCATAATAGCTTGAGACTCCGGCTCGACTCTTATATACCCCTAAACCCCTAAATTTAGTAATGACGAAAAAAAGCACATACGTATTATATCAAATGTAACTACATAAATCCCAGCTATTACAGCTAAATAAAAGCTTGAACTTAGAGAAGTAACCATGTTTTTTATGCAGGACGTTATTCCTTTTCTTTTGAATCTTTAAGTTAGCTAAATAAGTATAATTTAAATATTGAGAAATATTGGATTTATGGTAATTAAGGCTATTTCATAACGCATGATACACTATTTATTCATATTTGACTAGGAATATAAACTTCGCATTACAAATTTTAAATTCAATAAACCTAAAGAAGAGCAAAATAGGCTTAAGGTTATCGGCTAACATAAAAATACTGACACTTGCCTAAAAGTAACGTATTGATTCGTCAACTACGTCGTTTTATACCACCTACTTGGTAAGAACCCCTACCTCCAATATACAAATGAAGACCCTAACCCTATATACCTCTTTACTATTTCAAATTTCTATATTAATCATGGTTTTTGAGGTATTAAATCGAATATGGGAGTAATATAGTACTAAATATGAGGTTATTCATAATACGTTGCATAGTAAAATAATACCTATATTATAACGAAACTTGATTATACAGATGTCAATGAAGTTGAAGTCAGCTTTAGCTTTGGAAACGAGTCATTTTTACTGGGATTGATAAGAGTTGTGACTATTATTGGCCATATTGTTTCTCATATTTGGGAATCACTTATTCCTTTCTTCCTTTAACCAAAAAATATAAAACACACCGGCTTTAACGTTAATTTTTAAACTAATAGACTGGTTTAGGTAAAAGGCCGAAAAAGTTTTTCATTGAACTTTAAATAAGAGTACCTCTGGTTTCATTTTAAGGGCTAAATATGATAGTACCAAATTTAATGCAGAGGGAACATCATTAATTATATTGTAGCTTTCATTACCACGTAATTTATAAACTTTAGAATCTCTTAAAACCACCTATCTTTCAAAATGTAAATTTTCCAACGTTAAAGGAAATTTCACGGTTTTACCACTATCATGAAATATATTCCTAAATTCTTTAAAAAAAATTATATCAAAAAAATATTGAAACTTTTAATTTAAGATTTTTGTATACATATTTCATCCGGAAGGCTAGTTCATATTTTACGTTATAAACTTTGTTGGGGATTTTTATGGCGTTCAATTCCTTAAAACCATTACCTTGAAAAATACGTAGAAAATACTTCGCATTTTATAAATCAATACGTATCATGGGCTTCCAAACGTAATAATTCACAATACTCGAATTTATTTTATAAAGATAAAGTCTTGAATTAATAACAAGTTGATAGGGATCAAATATAATTAATTTCTCATTAACGTTTACTAGAGTATTAATAAGGTCGAAAGGATATATACTTATTTAAGAAATGCTTACGACATCTTTTTACTGTAAATCAGAAGCTTTATAAGGCAAGAAACACAGCTTTATACAATAGTTAAAGGATTTAATGATATTATCAACCTTAGTAGATTTATATCACTTTTACTGATATGTAAGACTTACTTATTTATAATGATTAAGTCGATAATTTTGTTAAATACCCAAAAGCGTATTGTAGTATACAGTAAAGCCTTGAAGAAACTAAAGAAGAAATCGAAACTCTGTCAGGTTAACGATGCCCTTAATACTAAAAACAGACTATTAACTTAGACGTGCTATCCGTTAACATTTAAAGTAAAATCTTTATGAAACAAAAACTAGGTAAATGGAAGGAGCTGTATAAAATTTTAAGTATTACTAATTTAAATTTAGTGGTTAAAATTTTTAATATCCTTATTACTTTCCGAACCACATATATTAAATCGTAAAAAAAAAACCTTAAGTCTAATGATGATCTTAATGTGGATAATCTTGAAGCCGAACGTGTGAGTTAATATAACCATATCTAACCGATAGTTAATCAGTTAATAAAACGCTGACGGCGTGCAAAACCACCATAAAAAGGATATATATTAAACATAAGGATGGCGATAGGAATCACTGATTTATCATAGTATATATAACGGCGTTGGTATTTTGAAAAGGGAGATTTGACCAAAAAAAACACATGAGCTACGTGTTCAAGTCATTATTAATATACCAGATAATTACTTTGAAGACAATAACCAAGTGAATATTAACGGCTTTTTTACGAAGAGTTATACAATTAGAACTATTAACGTAATTTTAAGGCTAAAAAGTATTTTGTTTTTGATTTAAGATGGTTTACAAAGTTAAAGGTAAGATTATAGAATAGTTATAAAGAAAATCATAGTTAATCGTTTAAGGATATAATTATAAAGGTTAGGATTGAATTTTTACTTGGTTACCTATAATCCAAAAGATTAGCTGATGTTTAATTGTTGTTATTATGACTAATTAAACTTTAAGTGTAAAAAGTTATTTTACATTCAATGGCCAGGATATAACCTAAGCGTAAATGTAATTAGCTACTGATTTTAGAAGATTTTATTATTAAAATGACCGAAAGAATTTAGAGGACAGATTTCCGGCGGATACGATAATGTGTTATCTCAAACCTTTATATGGATGAGCTAATGAGAGCGTTTAGTGATTCTTAATTTATTGAACTCACTTTAAAAATAAGTGGAATATAAAAATTTCAACGTTCAACCCATATTTATTAATAATAAAGGATAAAAGCTTCGATATTGGGATTATGTAAACGATACCTTTTTCCGCAGTAATATTAAGTTTATAATGGCGAAATAACTTATTATCGAAAATTAGGGCCTTAAAAGATAAAAGAATATCAAAACGTTATATAGATGTATATAACTTAACTTTAATAAGTTCTTAGTAAGTTTTTGAAGTATCAATGTTAATAACGAGACTTATAATTAACCTCCCCTAAAAAGGACAAGTTACGAGCTTACCAATCATCGATCAGGCCGAAAAAGTAAGATTACAATGATATTTGGAGTAAAAGGCCTATACGATTTTCATTACTACATTATACCAACAGAATACATCATTTAACCTCTTCATTACGATGTAAGTACAAGGTTCATAAGAAGAAAACCATAACAGGCTAAAAAAAATGGATTTAGTAGTAACTGAATTCCTTAAAAAGAAAAATCAATAAAATTTCGGTAAATTTCACGAAAAAAATGCTAATAATCCTTACGGACGATTTTTTTCATAATAATACTAACCTTATATTATAAATCGACTTTTTAATACTGCTGATTAACGATAAAATGGTTGAAAAGTAATTTACAACTACTGGAAATCATGGATATTCAATATCAATCAGGTATAAGTCTATAATACGCAACGTGTTAGTTTTAAAAGTTCATGGTATAATAATGGGATTTAATACCGTTATGGTAATTAATAGTATATTAAGAAATATTACTAAATAGCTGGCACTATCTATAATACCTGTAGTAGTCTATACTAACTTCTGGCGCCGTTAGAAAAACCTTCATAAGTTAGTCAAGTCAAATGAGAAACGTCTAATAATAAAGATAATAGCTTTGAAGGAGGTATACGAAGCCCAAAAGATCGCTAAGTTCAGGTAAATTGACGATAAAGATAAACTCTCCAACGCTATAAACAAAACTACGCTTAATAACGCCCTAAAATGTTTGTGGATGGCAATACAGTAACTATACGAAGCGAAGGCAACACAAACCGCATAGCACGTAACGTAAAAAAATAGAGTTCTACTGGCAAAATTAATGACTTCCAAGGTGATAATATTAATAGTAATGGTAGTAAAGGTTACAATGAGAGTGGTTCAGACTACTCGTAAAAGGTATGCAAGTTATGGAATACGTAATAAGTATAAGCTTGTGACGAAAGACCTGGATATAGGAGTTGATGAATGGAGGCCTCAGAGGGGTGGAGCAATAAGAACATAAGGAGCCGTAATTGGGTTCGATTTTAATACAAAATAATCCGAAAAAACAGGGGTCTAGCTTGTTGTTCAATTATGAATTGAGGAATGATTTCAAAGGTTGATATCAAATAATGGTAGGTCACATTGGTATGCAGACACAAATACAAAAAGTAGCCAGTATTAGAATATTAGTTAAATGTAGTAAAGTCAAATCAACTAAACTATTAGTTTAGTTGATCATAATAACTGCAAATTCTGCACATCAAGTGTAGTGCATTAGGTGTCTACATCAAACTGGAACATAGGCTAAAGTATTTGGCCATACAAATTCTGGCAAACTTAGAACTTGCACCTCCTACTTAACAACCAACATCAATGCAGCACCAGTTACTTCGACCACAGTGATTCGAATCGACTACGTTACAATGAGAAGCTTACATCCATAGTCAGGCCTACCAACAATAACTTTATATAAAAACGCGGAGTACGCTATTAGCGGTGGTAGAGCGCAGAAAGCAATAGCCGCTAACGCGGTAAAAAAAACATCGGCGTCATCTATATGTTCATTAAACATAACGGTTAAATCACCAAAAATTGTCTCTATAACCGCTCAATTCATCTTACCTTTTAAACCTTGATTCAAAATCGTTAAAATTTTAACTGAAATATTTAAATTCCGTAAAAAGACACCTTGTACAATGAATACGTCTATACGTGTAAACTGTTATCAGCTGGTATCTGAGCTAGTATTTTCTAGGAATCTGGCCATGGAGGTTATTATACTCTTATGATTCTCTGGAGTTATCCTGTAAATTGACTGGTCTACTCTATCTATATAGCCTGTAACATCTTCTTACTAAAGGCTTTTCCCTCTCTTTTTCTCCATCGAGGATAAGAAATAGTATCTGACTATTATCAGCTATAACTTTACCCTGATCCTTTTATATATTATGTACGATTCTTTTTTTCCAGACGATGTTTTTGTTCTTTATAATTCATTTTAATTTAAGGATATTTATTTTAAACTCTCATAGGTAGACCCTTAAGCCCTAAAATAATCTCTTGACGTAATTGGTATAGACAAGCTCTAAAATTCTTTAGTAATATAATTCAATCAATCAACTATCCAGTACGAATATCTTACTACAACTTTATGTACAGAACTCGTAAAACGAGATTATAATATTTACAAACATGTTTTACTTATTAAATGAAAAAAGGATAATATATGATTTATGATAAAATAAAGTAATATGAATATATGGGTTACTTTAAAGAGTTTAATTCGGCAGTTCAAATTTGCTAATAGTACCCTTACAATTTGAAAACGAATATCTCCTTAAATAGGTTCCCTTTGTACGTTACTGATGAAGGATGTAATTACCGCGCAGCCTTCCACCTAGTTCCATGTTAACAATTACAATAATTCTAATTTCTTCAACTCCAACTATGATACTAGCGACTTATCAACTAAGGCTGGCCGTCAACAAATTAAGCAAACCCATCAACTACTCAATTGAGTTTTTAAACGTTAAATTACGCTTTTCAACATAAAATGTTACGATATTGGGAAAATTTCATAAAACTCGTGGGTTAATCAACATACGAAAAGATTATTTTTATATCATCTCTTCAAAATCTGAGGGCACCGCGTAATCTGTTATAAAAACGTAATGACGTTTACTATGGTGATAGTAGTAATAATGACTCCTACGTTTTTATAGAAATGTTCCGCGCGCATTATTACGAATCAAATACGAAAAACACTCTTATCTCTCATTTTGAAGTTTAAAAATGAAAATTTAGAAAATAGTTTTACGTTTTCTAACTCTTGTAAGGTCTTATTTGCAAAAGACGGCGGTATATCTTGAAAATAAGTCGTGAAAATCGTCATTTGAATCAGAATTATTGACGATATACTTGCTAACGTCATATTCTCCCTTAAAATACTAGTGAAATATAATGAATAAGTAATTCGTATTTAATACAGTGGGGCTATTTACGTTAGTAATACTGGTATCACTGGGTTAAATTGTAACGGAATGGGTAACGGCGACACGCCCGTTTATGGTAGCTAGAGAAATGTTATTATAACCGCCGTTCACACCTTTCAAACTAGTATTAAATAAGGCTTTGCCTAAGTAAACTATTCAGAACTCACTCATCATGAGGACCTTAAGTTATACTTACAATATTAGGTAAATAATTAATGTATTTATACCTGCTTATTGCATCATACACAATACACAAACAACTTCAATATCAAAACTAATAACTGTATTTACCTGAAAGTTACTGATGACTTTATCAACGTTTATGAAATAGAGCGTAATTCTTACATTTAATCATGTAGAGAAAATTGAGCTATTAAATCCAACCCATCATAAAGCCCTAACTTTTAAAAAGCTCACAGCTTACAACAAATTTAATTTGTAATTTCAATTCATTCTGTAACACTTTTGTATATAAACGCTATAAATGTTACGAAATTATCAAGAAATAACTTATCCTTTACTTCATATTAACTCATATCTCTATCATATTTTGATGACCCAGCAAAACAACTTATTATATACCAAAAACTAACTATTGAATCATTTTTTAAATACCTTATTTCAACGGTAATATTAATACATTACAATATTAAATAAAGGGTTATATCATGCCTTATATAGAATATAAAGTCGTTCTAACCACATTTTCCTATCATACAAGCATATAACTTACCAACTTCAGAAATATATATTACTTTCAAAACAAGCGAATGATTATCACAAATGAAAATGAGGTTTTACATTGGTGTGAAAAAATTCTGAAGTAATTTATACTGTAATTTTTCACATTATATTCTGCAAGTGTTGAAGTAATCAAGTTAGGATTATACGGGTCGACGCCGTTCCTTTCGAAAATATTTATAAAACGTTATCCCTAAAAATATCCGTTTCAGTCAACAAACTTCTCAATATCTTCAAGGAGTTTGTATTTCTAGTCGACAAAGCTCTAGAAAACAAACAATTATGAAATCAGGATGCAAAATAATAATTCAAGCCAACTCTAACAAATCTCTAGAAACCAGTTATATATAATATTACAAGAAAAACTTATAGTTCAATGGAAACTTTGATTGAGATATTGGCCTAAAGCTATATTCGTGCTAAATTCTCTTGAACGGTTGCCAAAATACCTTTTGTTAAAAATTCTGCAGACGATTTAAGTCCTTATATCGATGACTTTAATTTGAAATTCATTACAAAAACCGACATTTATTCACGTCTCTTGATCAAGGTTATATTTATTAATGATTTAATGACTAAGTATTTTTCTTCAATCTACGCAAAACCCGCCTATTATAGGTTATATATTAAAAGAGGGATGAGTAAAAATTATATACCATACAAGTTTTGAATTTTTCAAATATTTAATGACTCTTTCGCCCGTTTAGGTACACCTATCTACTTTTAACAATGTATTAAAAATTTGGTCTGCTCTTATTTAGAAAATTTCATTTTATTTATTTCAGGGATATTTTTGTTAATTTGGATTCCATTTCACATTACTATAACATCATGTTAAATCATCATTCAACGTTTTCACGCCGTTGATTTAAACCTTGATATATTAAAATGAAAATTCAAGTTTTCAACAGCTAAATATTTGGATTCGTTTTCGAAATAAAAATTGACGCACGTATAACCCGAGAAAAGCTTGGTATCATCCGGATATAAGCGGATTTTAGGTTCAAACAAAAATAAAATTGTTTTTTTGAATTTGACCAAGTTTTATCGTTAATTTGGTCGGTATTACCTTTTAGTCTTAAGCCTGTTCATCTTTCAAATTAAAAGGAGCGCCGTTTTTTTGTTAGGGGTTTAACGAAAAAGCTGCTTTCAATTGGGTTAATTTGTCATTCTTTTGAAACTAATTTTCATATAACGGTACCCTAACCAGGAAAACCATTTTAAAAGACAAGTGTTTCAGTTAGGCCTTAAAAGGTTATTGAATTGATCGGGATTATTGATATGCTATACACAGAATGCCGTATTAATTCCTTTTTTTATAACTTGTAGAGTAAAATTACGAAATTTTCCATATGAATTTATTAGAGGTTATAAGTTATCTAAAAGTATCAACTGCGGATTTTAGGGGTAAGTATTATCTATTCATCATTTCTACGTATTATAACGAGTTAGAATACTTTATAATAACCTGACCACTTTCCGAACAAAAAATACGTTGATTGAAACGACTTCTCCAATTTAATTTTAAATTGATTCATAATAAAGAAGGTGATTACATACATCCTGATATATTATATACACGATACCAGGTTCTTTCCAAGAGTCTGCTCAACCCCTGTTTTTTATGTTGGGAATTATAGCTTTTATATCTACACTTGGTTTTTTTAAGTCGATTCTACCTATATACGTCTCCTGGTTCATTATCCTTATCAAATATATTTTTCAGTGGTGCATTTTTTTTCAACAATATCAACCTTTAAAATAATAATGGCGTTGTTATTATCCGGAATATTACGTACCTTCAATTAATTCGCGTACTACGTGTATAATATTGGGGTTTTCTCATCGATATTTGCATTGAGATTGAGAAAATATTGAATTTTTTTTAATAAAAAAATCCATGGAACCACGAAATAGATTAATATTTGCGTATGCATATTGAGTTTTTTACTTATGAGCCGTTTATTATCTTGTCCGTTTATATTATATACGATTTACTGGTCACCAATTACTTCAAACGCGATGTTACTATAGTTATCTTGATTACAATATATTACCGAGTTCAGTGTCACTCTCAATTTCAAGTTATGACCGAAATTACAATATTGATTAGTATAAGACCTCTTAATTATTCCATCGAAAGGAATTTTGCCAATATTTATGAATTTTCAATCGATATTAAAACAATCTTTTAGATAATTTTAAAGATGATTCTCCATAGAAACCAACTCATAACGTATTTTACCTGAAAAATTGCATGGAATATTTGAATGTAGCTGTTACAATAAAGGTAATAGATATTATGGAAGTCCGAATTCGTGGGGAACGGTTTTCAATTTATCATTTACCATTTTACGGATTTTTCAACATTGTAATTATCAATCGAGTTTCGAGTTTCATGAGTAGTTTTGAAAATGCCTTTATATCTTCATGGGAATGAAATAACTTTTAAATATTGTATTTCATCCAAATCTAAAGAATGTTACCGAACACACAAATGAAAAGGTTTTAACGTATTTAATCTTTTTTTATGTAAATCTCATTTGATTTAAACTTTCACTTAGCTGGTAATTCATCAGCGTGGAATATTGAGAATATTATTACAATTTTTATTAACTTTTTTATAATATAAGACTATTTTATTTACCCTTTATTACCTGTTTAACGTTTACTTTATTTCGTTGCAGAATAAAAAGTAGGAATGAAAGTCCTGGTCTGGTATATTAGTGATATTAAGAAATTTTATATGCTATAATAACGACTGAGTAATACTATATCAAGTAATTGATAATAGATAACATTTTTGAAAACATTATTTCAATATATTTATGATATTTGACTTTTTTAAAATATTATAACAAAAATCCTTTTCAAAAAAAATTGTATAATAAATACTATATTATATATAGCTTCGATTCTAATGTGATTAAATTTAATATTACGGATAAGAAGTACCACAGTTTTTTTGTCGAATAAATTTTTTTAGTTACTTTCAACACGTTATTGAATTCATTAATTCGCGATTATCAATCATCCGCTACTAAAGATATTGATAATAATAACAATAACTAACCTCAATTTTGCATCGAAGGTATTAAACAAACCCGAAACAAACCATAAATGAACTACTCCAGTATTCATAACTCTTCAAAACGATTGACTTTAGTTTAATATATTAATTATAGATAATAAACAAGAAAATCATTTCTGGGATTTTTAAATAACGTAATCTTTCTTGCTCAAGAACTGCGTTATTATTTTACTAAGGATAATTTCAGGCTTCTCTGCTTAACCAGCTGGCAAACTTAACTTTCTTTTTTTCATTTATCAATCACCAAGTTATTACAAGCCATTGTTTCACAGATTTTAAATAGTGGTTTAGTTAACATACTATGATTATCAGTAGAAATTTATAAAGGTAGTAAGCTAGTTAACTTACATAAGTTTATTAAAAGTAATAAGTAAATTCACTCACGATGGATAAAATATTTAATAGGAGAGGTCGACTAGTTAATCCACACGGGTAAATTGGTAGCAATAGGCGACCTAAAACACGTTGCTTAAAGTATTTAATATGTTTTTATACGTACAAAGAAAATAGGAGTCGAGAGGGGATGGTGGTTACAGAGATACAGATACGTTGGAGGTAATATCACAGGCTAATACCTGGGCTATTGGTTACCAAGAATCTAGCTTTGGCGGTTTTCATGCCCATAAGATGCTCTGAAGTCATCCTGTCAGGTAACCAGGCTACCCCTATCCTGTAGCTTATAACAGATCCTTGGCAAAGGATTCTTCCTCTCTCTTTTGGTATCGAGAATAATAGATAGAATCCGACCGACGTCAGCGACAGCTCTGTTCCAGTCCTTTTAAATAAATCTATTCTAAGTTTTACTATAAACCTTTATACTACGAATCGGGTAATCAACCATTTCTTCCACCAATACGATTTGGAGGTTTTTAAACTTTGTTTAACCACAGGAAATATTATCGATTATTGGGACGAATATCATCACTTTCTTCCTAAATTTGTGAGAATCGTTAATATAAATCATGTACTTCTACCGAATTACACAAAAATATGAAACAATACATAAAAATATATATTGAAGCTTTATAATTCATTGGACATAAAAAAGATACATTTTTTGAACATTTGTCAATATATGCAGGTTTCCCGTTTCGTTTTGTATTTGATATCTCCTGAAATCCTTAAAAATGATATAAACGATTATTACTTAGCTTTTTCAATAATAGTAATAGCCTTCCATACGATTTAATATAGTATGAAAAGTCATTTCGAATACAACGTTCACTTCATGTAATATTATATGAATTAGGTTATGACACAGTATACGACAATAATAGTTAAGAAGAATAAGAGAACTTCGATAATTATTTTAACTGTTGGTAGGACTTTGGACGTTGTAATGTTTTCTATTCGATGGGTTTAAATAATAGTATTATTTCAACGATAAAGTAGTGGATATATTATTTTAGATTAAGCAGTGCGCTAGCCAGTGTAAACGGTTTTTTTATGGCCAATCGATTATTATTTTCCCTAGTGTAAAATCTGCGCATATTATATTGACTTGCAGTTATTATAGTAAACAACAAACAATATATTTAACTTACTATAAATTTAGTAAACTTTACTGCAAATAAAATTACTTACCGCACTTTAATTACTATTTTTTTAATACGAAAGGCTTTTTATTCTATACGTATACGCTAGTATAATCGTTCAAACTTTTTCGGTTACTATGAAATTACTTCCTCGTTAACTAATCAAGCACCTATCAATTCCAATTAACTTTCATAACCAAATTCAACACAATTACCTTCCCTCTTCCTACGTCGTTAAGTCTCAGCTTTACCAACTCTTATATATAAGTCTTTTGCTTCAGGATCATACTTATTAGCCTATTCATACCACTAACTGTTTTGATACACATAATTTGAACCGTCCGACACTTTAATTAACCCGCGTAAGTTAATTAGATTATTACCGTTACTATTTCTACTAGTATTTTTAACCATTTCAATCTACTTGGATTTACCTACTTATTAATCATAATTATCATATACAGGTTAATCAACACACTATTACCCCTAATTTAACTATTTTAATTTAAAAATTTCTTATAGTTTTTTCCATTTCCGTTGTATTCTTTTAGTTTACTTTCCTATCACTCTTTACTAACGGGTAACCTAGTCTTACCAGGTGACCTAATAACGTATCTCTATATATGTATAGTTAGCCTATCACTGTTAACCAACCTTTAAGAACATTATTCAACGATATCTTCATTATAAGGTTAATTGGATTTTACTTTCCATCAGTCCATTTTAAACTCATTAATCTCACTTCATTTTCCATATTTGCGAAATATCATTTTATCGATTATTAAACGTTCTTCGATGATAATTCAGAATATAAAAGGTATTCCCATAGGCTCCACAGGTCCATATAAGTTACCACTAAAAAAAGAAGGAATTACAAATTACTAAATAACAATGTTAGGGTTTTTTATAATACTGTACCTATATCTAAGCTTAATATTGTGCTATAAACTTCTAACGCCAACACGATTTATATCATTCTCTTAAACTTGGAAAAGATTCAATAAATAAAGTTTCTGACGATATTGAATTAGCTCTTTTACATGTTTTCATAAACAAGTGTTATAATTTAGCTAAACCGTAACGATAAATTTGTATTATTCATAAATACGCCGTCGGTGAGTATTATTAACTTATCTCTTAAAAGGTTGATTGAACCATATTAGTCTCTGCGTCCAAATTCTGCATATTTCAATCTAACCTATTATTAAATCGTTTCAAGTCTTTATCCGTTAGTCTTTTTACTTATACCGCAATTGAAAGGTCGAAGGAGTCTTTCATGTAACATAAGTTAGTAATATGGCTACCCTTGGTTCGTTATTTCAAGTACTGTTAAAGCATTAGCCACGTTAATCTTATCAATTATAAGCAAATTAACTATCCAGCCTCTTTGGCTAAAACTAAGGCTAATATTAAAATCTAACATGCTAATACACGATCCGTTAATCACAAATTGATTGCTTTCCTCTAAAATTACGATTAGTTGACAATTCTACAAATTTAAATCTATCATCGCCTCCTATTTAGATACAAGAAAGCTAGTCATTCGAATGCAAAGGGTATTGTTAATTTCCATACCCCTCAAGCGAAAGTTTTTCTCTTAAGTTACTAATAAACACAGGTTATATATTGAAGATTTTATATCTCTCAGTGACTAAAAATACAATTAATAAGTTAGGAACCAGTTGACAGTTTCTTTAGAAAGTCCGTTAAATAGCTTCATACATCGTATTAACGTCTCCAGGAGATATTTTCTACGTAAATCTTACACTTATTCCAATAATACGATTCTCTATAAATCAGTCGCTGACCACGTATATACTTATTTTATAACGCAATTCTTGAGATAAACTACCTCTTAATAATAATAAGTAAATTTATCTCGAAAGCAACTACCAAACGCTAGCTTTTATTCTAAATATTTAGCGGTTACATGAGGATACTGTCCTCGTATTTATCACCTTATCCTTGAAAGATAAGGTGTAACTTTTTGTATAATCGCCCTATAATCTTACCCTTAGCCTCGTATATATTACTTGACCTAAAGATTTCAATATTCACATTATAAGGATTAAAGTCTGCTCTAGGCGCGAATTGTATTACTTTTTGAATTATGAGTTCATTAATCTCGACCCTATCCATGTTTTAAACAGGTTTATCGAAGGTTTGAGTAATACATCATCTCTAGAGCTTTGTAATGAGTTTTCAATCGTCATTTATTTTTACCTAAGTATTATTATAAATATACACCTGTCTATACTCCTATTCCTTAACGTTCTTGCTCCATAATATTCAGTCATGACATCGGCGTTGAATTAATGTATTGATAATGTGTGGAAAAACATTGTATTATCTTATTCGCATAATTTAAATATTTTATTGCTATCGTTTATCTCTCTTATATAGAGTTTAAATTAGATTATATGAAATGAAGTAGATCTATTATAGGTTTTAATAACTACTTTACGGTTAGTAACATTTAAAATATTATATATGCTATCTGATTTACCTTGCTTATTTTATCTAAAAACTTCACTTTGTAATTACAAAGAAAACACGTTAATCATCATAGGGTTGTTTCTGGTATTAAGAGTTATATTAATTTGATGCTATACCGATTCCTTTACTAAATCCTTAAATACTTTTCCTAAAGTCCCAACTAGATTTTATGTGCTTACTAATAGAAAAGATTTACTTATTAAATCCAAGTATATTTTAAAAAAAAGTCACGTTAGAATTAGTTCGTTGAAACCTACAATATTTTTTAGTCTTTTTAACACCATTTAAAAGCGTTCTTCTCAATTTGTGCAACTTACAATATTCAACATAAAGATGTCGTACACTTGGTGAAGTAACGCGTATATCCTCTCGATCTTTCCAATTCTCCAGTAGACCTTAATTAGTATCTTTTCTCACTATATAACCATTATCTCAACGTTTTTTTTAAAAAACTTCGCCATTGAAAATTTGGAGCCGGTATTGTAAATAACGATATTGGGTTGGTATAAATACGTAGAAATTTGTAGAATCCCAAACGTTTCCAACAAATTTATCGTCGAAAAGGATTTTAAAAACTTAAATTCGTTAAAAAAGGCTGGGAATAAGAAACAATAAATATAAACTTATGATTTAAATAAAACACGTTGATAAAAATCTTGAAACTAAAATGATTATCGGTTTTTAGTATAAACTTGAATTTTTGTGCGGCTTATATATTCATTTGACAATCATGAAAACGATTTTTGATAGGTTCCGGATCAGTATATTCTATATCTTTATGTTTTGAGAACTTTATAACTTTATATAACTTATTAATAGCTGGATAGTCGAAGATCTGAAGCAATTAGGGTATTTCTAACTTCGTTGGAATGAATACCATTATTTCTAAGATTTAAAAGTAGAACCATAAATACTTCTACTAAAAGTCACGCGCAAATCTCTAACTTTCATTAACCAATTTATCAATTTTCATGCCGAAATTAACTCTAAGTATTTTTTTATCTTTTATGTAAAATAGAAAATGTGTTGCTAACTCGAGTATATAGAACTTAATCGATAAAACACAATTTCAAAAAACCATTATTACCAGTAAAGATAATTATTTGCCTAAGCTGAAACCTATTTTGACCTTACCAACATTATACCAGTTAATCTCCATATCAGTAGTACTTTCCCTCTATAATGTCAAGTACTATTAATAGTCTTTTATTAAGTAACTTATCACCCCTATATCCGGTATAATACCATACAACGTATATTCCGCGTAATAATTGCGAATATTGAGAGTATCAAAGGGGTCAGAATTTTGGTCAAAACAAAAGTTAGGATCTTTGCCAACCAACTAGTACAAGAAGGTATGGTAATATAGTTACTAGGTCTCTCCAGGAGTAATATTCTTATACCAAGTAATTTACTTGGTAATATCGTTACCGTCAATATGTTTTTTTCTATTCGTAGTCTTAGATACAGTGCAAGTAGTTTTTCTCGGTAACAATAAGGTATTATAAGTAATATCATTATTGATATTTGTAATGCTTATCTGAAAGGTAATGAATTAAATAATAACCGAAATTGTCACATATCCAATACCTTTTGCCAATATCACGACCATAATTTGTACGGCTAATAGGTCGGTATAGATCTTGCTCTTAAGAACTCTACTATAGTTATAGCTATTAGTTTGATTGTTTTGGGACTGATATGAAACATATACGTCGCCCGCATTAACAATCGACATAGTATAATAATACGTAGTCTCTATTATCCACATTTCGTATATTATTAATTAATGAGTAAATACCAAACAAATGTTATATATATATCATTATGGCCGCGAAAAAAACACTTTTAACCAGCTGAAAGAGCCTTTATAAGTAGTATTTAGGCGTTATAAGACGTATTTAAACTTGCTTACGCCCGTAACAGCTACTTATAATTACTCGCAAAGCGTATATTTGCTAGTGTAGGCATTCTCCTTCTCTCTTTATGGTAATATCAATATGTAAAGTATTTAATTTGAAATATCCATAGCTGTTTCGACCTTCTTTTTCTTGTCCATTATCGTTATTTACCTTATACAAGCCCAGTCTGTATTATGTTTTACGAGGTAGAAATCATATTATAAATAGCTTTTTATGTTGTTGTAAATCTTAGGGGAAGTTTTTTATTCGTAGTATGAATATCAGGAAGTAATCATTTGCATACTCTATAAGGATTCCGGGGAATAGTAAGTGAAAACTAAAAGAAGGAACCTCCATTTACCTATAAAAATTCATAAAACATATTATCTTCATTTAAAAAACGTTGTACAACTTCCTAATATACTTTTTATATCGTTCTATATCTTGAATAAGTCTTATTAAAGCTTATATTTAATATCTACTATCTAGACAAGTTTTAGAAGATGATCTCCATAATTTTCCTAATCGTCGGTATTCATGAAAATTTAATTTTTAAAGCTTGCGAATCATGATGATAGGGGTCGTTTCTAGTTGTTTAGCTATGAGGATTGATTTTTGTTCTTGAAACTATAGTTAGTATGCGCGTTTAGGTATATTTACTATGAAAAGCTTCGCTTTAAAGTAGTTGGCGATTTTAAGAGATTAATTAAGGGGAAATAGGGACGTGGCCGTAGGTTATGCGGCCGCAGGCTATTGACTATTTAGTTTATAGAGTACTTGACTGTGTATGTAACGGGATTTACAATACTCGGTCTAGGCGTAGTCCAGGCGCGGTCTGTAGGCATTATATACGAGGGTACGTAACGAGCCATACACAGATCGTATACATAAATCCTACACAAAGGACCGCTATAAACATTTTTAGTTTTCCTCTTTACCTTAATCATTAACTTCTTTTGGTACCTATTTTGTATATCTTTATAAGACTGATTATTATATATAATTAAGGTTTTCTTTTATTTGTAAAGTATTATTTTCTACAATAAACGAATTGATAGCAAATATTATCGATTTACATTGGAATTTGGAGTTATTGGAAAGAATAGGCTGGTGTACTTTTTTTGTATACGTAGGGTTATAATACGACGGTTATTCAATATATGGATATTACTATATATTTATATAGTTAGTGAGTGGCTACGCTGCAAACTGCACCTTTATAAGAGTGTACGGTAACGTGCGTCTCTATAAGATTCATTCCTTCAGAGTGCATAGTAGCGTGCCACTGTCCAAAAATAGTATTTGCAGAGTTTACTGTCAAGTGCTACTGCGTAGAAGGGAGATTGAGAGATTGTATGGTAAAGTGCCACTACTCGAGTTAGAGGTTATATGCTCTCACCAGCGGAGTATAATTTTCTAAATACTTCTTCTTCCTTTAACCTCTATTATTAATTTAATACAAGTTATAATCTTTACGGTTTCACTTTTTACGTACCTTATATAATGAAAACCTTACGGTAACTAATTAATGACCGATTTGTTAGACTATAAATAGCTTAGTAAAGAAAAGAAAAACCTAAGTTAAATACCTATAGTGGGAAACTGTAGCGGTCTTGAATATATTTTTTTAATATTGAAGCTTATAATAAATATACTGGGGTATAAAACTACGCGAGAACAATTTTCAACCTGGAAGTATAAAAATACAAAGACCCGAAATAACTTTCCAAAACACAACTTTTATAAGATATCATGAATTCTATTGGTGTCCCATTTATTAAAATCCCCTTTGCAATATTCGTCAAATCGTTTTGATGTTCTCGACGTACCCAGGTACTCTTGAGAAAGCGTTCTGTCATATTCTAAGCTTCTTATGTGAAAACCACAGAATTTCGGAACCCTTTGTTATAACATATCCGATTTAAATACAACTTTAAACCTCTTGTACACTTTAAGAATAGCAAAGATATAATATCCAAACTGCTCCCAAAGTTTGAAAGCAGTTAAGATATAGGATCCAAACTGCTTTCAAACCATCAAAGCGGCTAAAACACGATATCGGAACTGCTTACCAAACACACACCAAAAACCGAATAGGTAGACCAAATCCTATATACCACCTCCTAAAAATATCATTTTTTATATCCCCAATTTACTCCGTTTGCTTTTCCCCTTTTTCGCCTTACCTTTTTCACCCTCAATTATACCCCTTATTCAAATTTATTACTTACGACATTTTCATTTATTAGTTCTTTCTATATTATAGAATTTTAAAATCTTTCGAAGAGTTTATTTGAGATAGAGAACTAGCTGATAATTTTGTCTCAGTTCAATTTGATTTAAAGTGCTCTAATAATAATAAGCGTTCAACGCAATTTTTATACTCTGTACTGAATTTTATTTGCTTTTATTCTACTTATTATACGTTAACCGAACCGCCTCTGACATTGTATTTTAAGCGTACCTAAATCTAAATCACTAGGAAAAACCGCCCTTTACACAACTCCAAGATTTGCAATAGATTTGAAAACCCACCTCTTGATCGCTTGAATATACTTTGTACTTATATAATTATCGCGTCAATAATGATGAAGAAGGTGAAATCTCACGAATAAATAAACTATTGGTTAAAAATGGATTCGTAAAAGAATTTTGAAATACCTAGACCTTAACTTGTAGTAAAATAAAATCGAAGCTTTGATAGAGAATTAAAATACTTTCGCGGCATATTCATATGTTATCAATATGATTTTTGTTGGAATATTAGTTAAATGTAGTAAAGTCAAATTATCTTTACTTGCAGTAAAGTTGATTGTATATACTTTAAATTGACCGCAGTTTTTGAAACTGCACTGAAAATACAGTGCAGTAGGTGCTGACTTCAAATTAGAGCACAGACCAAAGCATTTGGCGATACAAATTAGAGTGCAGACCGGCTAGCGGTCTGCCAAACTTAGAACCAACACATCTCAATCAATAATATCAATGTAGTACCAGTTACTTCGACCTCGACTATAGTGATTCGAATCGACTATGTTGTAACTATAAAGGTCTACCAACAATTTTTAAATATTGTAACGGATATATCAAAGAACGTAGCTTATTTAATGATTTTAGGAATAACTTGTTGGACTAAACGTCGGTTATATGGCGTTCAGTAAACAGTACAATCTTAAAAATACTACGAAGATAATTATGAACCAAAGCAATTAATACGACCAATAACAAAAACAGCCGCATCGAAAAGGTATTATCTGCAATGGCTCGGGTTATTTAAATGCCAAAATGAACCAACAATAAAGTAATAAATGTGAAATTCGAAAAGGGGCACTGGTTGAAAAAGCTTCAAAACCGGAGTCTTGAAATAACGGACAGGGAATGTGAAAAGACTCTGTAAATGCAGGGAGTAAAGCTCTTCGCATAGTTAAACACACGTTGCAAGGATTATAAGCTAAGTTGAAGGAGATAATATAAAAGAAATAGGATTACAAAGATTGTTTACAAGTTGCGTCGAACAAAAACCTTTTCCGAAACGCACTTTCAAACCAAAATAAAGATAAAACCACTCTTTGAATGCAGTAAATAACCTGCTTTGCCGAACAAAAGCGGACCGAATGAGGAAAAAGACCCACTCAAAGATACGATAAGCAGCGCAAAACAATAATACAAACCTTATAAACTAATACCTAACAACTATGAACTATACCTAAATCTCCTACCATACTGTTGTCCTAATAGTAGAAGTAACCCAACAAAACTTACCAATTTTATCAGGTTATAGGATAATGAAGAAAACTAGAGCGACGAGCCGTACAACATCCTCGATAATGAAATACGTATGATACTAAATACGTGTAAAACACTAGTTATTAAACTATTATAATTTTATAATATTTCATCCGGTATATTATTTAGGTAAGCTAAATATTAGTATATATAATACGATACGTAAATGGATATATTGATTATGTGTTATAAATGTTTGATAAATACTTTGATGAAAACATAAATCACGAGCTTTACGATAATAAAGATACTAAAACCATATAAAATTCAGTAAGAATTATCCTTACAACGTAAATTGAACTATCTAGGAAATATCTATCGATTTATTAACGAAGTTTTCAAATTAAGAAACAGACTTAAAATTAAAACTAAATAAAAACAAACCATGTATCTAAGTAATTAAAAAAACATATAAACAAACCCAAAACTATATCAAAACATTATTTAAAGCGGAAAATAACCTAATGACCTTTTACAAAAGCTTTATAAAAGCGATTAAAACCCCTATACGTCGATAAGTGAACTTCGGTTTAATATTTCTAACATACAAAACTGAAGTAGATGGTTAAATTACCAAAGCAAACCTTGAAAAACTATCTACTAAGGTTTAGTCCAATGTAATGATCATACTAAATACCCGTGAGTATATAGAAGATGTCACAGGGTTTATGTTATCAAGAAGGTAGCAGAGGTGCTGAGTGAACAATATCGCAACCATGCAATTAATAATCAAAAGCTATGAAGGTATTCAGATATGTAGACTGAATACTTAGATTGACAACTGAAGAGCTATGAAGGAAATACTATCTATATGGTGATGACTGTGTCATTATATATCCGTGACTTCATACCATCTTCAGCACTGAATAGATTGGATAGCAAGATATCAAACACATACTATGTGTCTGTGTATTAACTATAACCCTGTGTTACTGATATAAGAGATGTTCTTCGCCTGATGTATTAGACGTTAAGCTTCTAATGGTGTAGCTGACCGCTAGCTTCTTCCATAACCTGAAGTAGGTTTTTGGGTAATAACATCAGACTAGTTAAAGTTTACCTAAAAAAAATTAAGCGTTTTGAATACGGCGATAATAACAGAAAAAAACCTGAAAGGAAAGCCCCAGTAGTCGAAAATTAAGTAATTATCAACGAAAGCGATGTTAGAACCAAGTACAAAACTTACCACATACATAGTAATATCCTCGAAAAAGTAAACGAAGCTTTATAGGTTTTCAAAAACGCTATATTACATGCGATAAAGTGGTCTATTATTTGACTAACCTCCTAATACCCGAATAAATGAAGACCAAACACCAATTTGAAATCGATTACTCATTCAAAGACCAGAAAAAATCTTAATTTACAATGTACGTAGCCTGTTATGAAAGCGTGAACAATAAATTCAACGCTAAACTCTACGAGTAATCCTTTGAAAATAAATGCTTGAAAGGAGATGGAATTTATTAAATAGCCTAGGATAACAAAACCAACTAGCTATATTTTATAGGCCTTCAAGATACCTTGTTCTTATATATCGAAAGTTATATTTCGAGAACAGAGTATTAAACACATACATAGCGTCGCAATTCACGCTTTTTTACAGATACGACAATTGATGCCAATGTATTATGTTAAATACCAGCGTACCTAAAATATCGACCGCCGGAAAACGACAATTCAACGCGCTTGTAGTGAGATTTCCAAAGTTTTAGCTCGATTAAATAGGAAAACACCGGAAGGTTCTATTCATTAAAGGCGAACTATTATCGCTTAATATAATCGCTATACAAATACGATTCGAACCGGTAAAGATTTACGTAATGGATACCAAAAAGTTGTTCCCATTATGGTTACATAATATAAATTAACGCAGAAATAACGTCCAGAATACGACTGGCCAACTTATTCACGCTTCATATAGTATATCCATAATGTTTCACCTTAAATTTATATATATGATTTTCTCCAAAAATACATATAATTCAAGGCTTTTACTCAACGCATTCCAAACTCGGAATATTACACTGCCTCATCATACACCTAGCGATCAAACGCTTTGACGTTTATTTCACGTGGTAAAATATAGAAATATAGGAAAGAAAACGTTAGAGGTTATTGAAAGGTTTTTTTACGAGTGTCAATATTACTTATAAGCCTTAAGCTATTTGAATTCTGCCTTTGGAACAATATAAACTTTAAATATAAAGTAATTGAATATATTATATACTTTCACAGCCAGTTATTATTATACGTTATTAACATAATAGCATTATTTTGGACCGCCAAATTTATGCGAAGCGCTTTTATTACGGATTATCATGATATTTTGGTAAATGGTTAGTTAAGCGTTTATTTCAAACCGTCAAACTGAATTAGCCATGAATTTATTATAACCATTGAATCGGTCGAATAGCGCAATAAAGTTAAAATGACTGGTAGTAAACATAGAAAGATACCGTTAAAATCATTAAAAAATATCGGAAAGTGTGAACGGTACTATAAACTGCTTGAATAGCGAATACGGTACTATTTGAACAGCTGAAAGGTAACAAGTATAAGGTATTAATCAAATAAATGACGGATAACGGAGTAAATAATACATTCAACCTAAGTAAGCTAATTTTAATACTATTTATTTTCGGTAATTACCCTAAACTTCATATAGATTCAATACTATCGCTAGTCAAGATACAAAATGCAAGGACTATGACAAAAGCTATGGAAGTTTAGCGTACTCGACGCTTCAAACACGATATTTCGCAAGGTTTAGCTATAAGAAACAGCTCACCTAATACTAGCGTTTTAGATTTATTATTATCATTCAAAATATCAGTTTAAAACCCGGAAAACGGATGAATTGAGCCCGAAAGGATTAATGGATGTTAAACCCACAATATTCTTGTAAAATTCCAAATAGTACGATTTTACTCCTTTGAATATGATTGTAGTATATAGAAGCGAAAAAGTAGATGAAAGCGACTCGAAATCGCAATTGAAATACCAATAAGGCTACTTTCAAAATAATGAATCCAAGCCGCTCCCTAGTCCTATACACTCCCCGGATACCACGTCTAAACCTTTACTTCTGGACGAAATTAGCCTGCCCATACTGACATAACTAATACCGCACTGCCGAAAGCGCCCATTTAGTGTTATAACCTAAGAACCAACTGCAGACCATGGAATAGGCCAGCAGCCAGAAGCTTGATGTCCAACAAATCAAGCAGGGATATCTCTTATGTAAGAACCCATGGTTAGGGTTAGGACCGCAAGGACCGAAGAGCGGTCCATTCGATACTACATAGTACTGCAGGAAGCGACCAGCGACTTCAATGGTCCAGTACTGAAGATGGTATAATAGTCATAGGATAAAAGAACACAGTCATTACTACATAGATAGTATTTCCTTTATAGCTCTTCAGTTGTCAATACAAGTATTCAGTCTACACACCTGAATAGCCTAGTAACTAATGATCATTCTACAGTACGAACAAATATCTTGATATTGCACCTTTGTTACCTCTATCATATTACTGCTAACATAAACCCCCTAACAACTTCTATTTACTCACGGGTATTAAGTGTGATCATTACATTAAGCTTAAAAAAAAGAACTTTAAAGCCTTCTTCACATACTCAATTATTATATAAAAGGAAACAGCGACCCGTAAATTAAATTTAAAAAATCTCTTTGGAAACCTTGTCAACAGTCTATATTTGCTGTTCAAATAGTTTGCCCAAACTTAAATCTCTAATTTCATATAATCAATCGTTTTTCGATATTAAAAGTATAAACCAACAAGTTACGGCGACTATAGTATTTTTTCCATACGTTCAATCTATAAGGTAAAAGATAAAACTGAGAAGTATTATGAAAAAAACCACCATATAGTTGAAGAACATAATGAATGGAGTAAAATGGAAATTATAACTTAGTTGCCTACTGATAACGAGATAGCCATCGTTTCATATTAATAATTACCGCCTCCTTTAACACCCTTTACAGCCTTTATATTAAGTTTTTTAATGTTATACAGTCTTATACGCAATTGAAGAATTGGCTTGAACGGGCTATTTACGTTTATATACCTATTAACCTTCGAAAACACTATTTAATCAAAATTATTTTACGTATTATAAAACCTATTTAAGAACTAGTTGAAAGTCGTATATACTGGTTTGACATTTACTAAAGATATTATGAAAACAGCTCTAAATGTCTAGCTCGACTTTTGATATATACTTATTGGTTTCGGCAATACGCTTTGAAAGATTTAGACCTACAAATACATAAACGGATGGTAGGTTAACGTTGAATAACGTATAGTTTCTGGTAGCTTAAGAAAAAAATGCATTTGGAGGCTGATATAAAATTAAAAACGAAAGAATACCTGACAAAGAACCATATAATCGACTTTAACAGTGCGACAATCAATTTCCGGATCGCTATTTCAAACATTACGTAAAAGGAGTAATTAAATAAAGTTATCTTAATTAACTCGTATAAGTTAAAATAAGATGACAAATACAAATGTTAACGTATACGCGGCGCTTAAGTTATCTTAATAACACAGCTATGGAGATATTGAATCTCAGGGTCGTTATATAATATGAAACAAACACTTTGAATGATATATTTAAGAGGCTTAACAAACGTTTTGAGTAGTAAATAAAGCTAGAAACACGGTTTAAAATTTATACTATTCGATATATATACTGTAAAGCTTTTTAATTTCATTAACTGTTCCTTCGTTAATAACTGTTATATACTTAAGCTATAAGCCATTGATAATATATATAAAAACCACAAAAACGTTCGTATTAACAGACCCATCGATTGAAACTCGTTGTATAATTACAAAGTACTTTGAGTTTTTATAATACGTAAGGATAATAAATAGAAGTGCTGTTCCATAAAGTTTCTTATTCTATGCTTTAGAACAACTTATAATTTTGAGTCATTTCTTGCCATAAATTTCGTAATTATAGTCAATAAGCATCAAATTACTGTTAATATGTGGAAAAAAATATAGCATAAAGTTAAAGCCAAGTTGGAAGACGGCGGTTACATACTGTGGTATTTAAATCCCTAAAAAAACCTTTTTGGAATTGGCGAAGACCTTTTTCAAATTGTTTTAACAGGAAGACTACCCTTATAATCCTAATTTTTAAAACCTTGAAGGAAAGGAGAAAGGCGTTAAGGGATTCTAACGCCTATATATAACGTTTTAAGATACCCAAAACCTACCCTTAACTAAGTTAAGCCTCTTTACGTGCTGGCGATGAGCAACCTGTTAACTTTCTCGGCAGTTTAGTACCTCTAAGTGATAGCATAGAGTATGCTCTTAGTGGCGGCAGAGCATGTAAAGCAGTGGCCGCTAACGCGACCAGAGATATTGACGTTATTTCTTTAAACTAGTTAATTCAGTAAAATCGTTAGTCTTTCCAAAACGTTTAAGTACCTATCATCCCTTAACAATTTAATCACCAAACCCCTTAAAAACTATCCCCCTTTAAATTTGCTCACGCATAAAAACCAACCATAGGTCTTACTATAAGACTTTACCCCTCAAGCTACGCGACTAGCAATCACCATTAACATCGCGCTTCAGAAACTTTAAGGCTTAAACTATCTGGAAGTAGCATTTAAGGCTAGGATAACTATCGTGATCTTCCTCCAAAACCCATTAAAATAATTAATATTGATTACAAACTCTTCAGGGATTTCGCTAAAATCTAGGATAATACAGAAAAGTATAACTAAAAGCCTTACAATCTTCTAGATACTAAGATAATACCTTTCCTAAATATCTTCAAGTAAATAGCGGTTGCATCTTTTGGTTTTCCCTTACTATTTCCCAGAATCCTTATAAGGTACGCCAAAGACTATTACCTGATCTTTCTAACTAACGTTACCATGTTTCATTAAATTTACGATAACATAAATAGCCTCTTCGAGTACAACATTTACCTTATATAATACTACAAAAACTGAGTAACTACGAAGTAAACTATAATAATAATAAAAAGAAAGAGGAGAAAACACTAATAAACTTACTTAACCAAATGATTCATAGGCTAATATTATGCCAGAAAGTAATGGGGAAACACCACATTGGCGAAGCTATATTTTGTGAACAGGTACGGACAATAGTCACAGGCGTCAGTAAGTTCAAATACGCCTTACAACACTCAGATGCCACTTACGAAGGATTTTTTAACTATTTTCGTTTCTTGTTTGCCATAGTAATGGTACGTACACCAAACTCTCTTGGTACGTACTTCTAAGCTAGCAACTTGTTTAATATAAATAAAGAAAACCTTACGGTATTTAACTATGTCGACCGTAAGTACAGGCGCTTTTAATGCCTAAAGTCTAGTCTATCGACCTCATCTTAAAATTAAAACAAATAACCAGGTTGGAGCCAATAAAGCCAAGTTTTAAGCGAAACTATTAACCGTCAGTACCATCGTCATAATAGTAGTAAAAAATATTGGATTTGTGGAGAGTTTGGTTGTTGGTCAACTCGAAACCTTATTACTAAGCAAAATGACAAAAAGGAAATATATTAGGTTTAATACACTACTGTTTCAACATATAATTACTTAAATCAAATCGCAGACTTTGAAGGCGATGTCTCACTTAACTGTGCTAACACCCTTAAATAGATTAAGTGGTACGAGAATACTGTTTCCGATCCGGTGTAATATTTAGTCAACTACGTTTTCCTGAACCGTTTGGGTAGTAAAAACCCTTAACTTTACCCTAATTAAGCGTTTAACTCCCGAAACACCTTTAACCTTGGAAATTGTTACGCAAAATATACGTTTAAAAGTATTATGATAGACACAAGTGTAGCAAGGTACTTAATAGGAGGTTATTTATAGTACGTAACATTATGGAGTAAAAGTATTACATTTATTAAGATCGATTGTTAAAATGTTATCAAAGCTAAAATTAACTTTAGCTCATGCTAACAATTATAGACACAAGACATAACGGTAATTTAAACTATTGTGAAAAATAATTACGTTCTATATCTTTAAGTTCCTTACTCGTTTCCTTTTTCATTTGGAAGATATAAAGACACTCTGTGTAAACGTCGATGTTAATGTAAACGAACTAGGTAGAAACGGCTAGAGGTTTCTACTGGCCTTTAAATAGAGGCACCGATAGTTTCTTAAAATTAGTGGTATTGAACTTGACTGAACCGGAGATACGAAGACTATACCGGCGCTTTAAGAACCTAGCTATGAACAGGTGATATAAATTTATAAACTTCACAAGGCATAACGATGTAGAATAATTTGCGTTAAAAGCTATTTAAATACTTTACCACTATTTCCAAACGTATACCCAACCCCCACCAAGATTTAGGTTTACATTAAAAGAAGATAAGGGTTTTAAATATGAAATCTTCATTAATATGCTTTACTTGGATAATTAGCCTATCTTTTAAGTCGTTCATTCCGTAATATTTTTTTACAGAGCTAATTCCTTAAAGTCCCTTTGGACAAATAATATATGCGAAATGTTAAAGATATTGTGTATTTATACATATTTGAGTCTACTTAGCTTCGTAGTCCACGATTCTGGTATAAAATTTACTGCATTGTAATTTTAAAAAGATACTTATAAAAGCCCATCAGAGTATAAAAAGGTTAAAAAAGGCATACGCCTTATTTCGCCAAAATTATAATATTATTACGTCGGAGATTAAAAGCGTTGCGGATCCAGAGGCACATTTATAAGTAGCAGTAAATGTTATAAACGATATTGTAGTCCTTAACGGCTTAGTACTAACGCTCCTATTTTTTGGAGCATACCTTTACCTAATGAGTGAATCGCCGCCTTCGGCAAGTATTTAGAAACGTGTTTTAGCCTATACCAAAGTTTTATTAGAAATGCGAATAGAATAGGCATGCCGCTAGGTTAATAACGCCTTTAACTTCAAAAACGGCACTTTAATAATCGACGTGATTACTTAGCCGATACAAAGCAAAATCGTCATATAGCGGAATCCCGGAAAATTAATGGGCCTATATAAGATATTAAGTATTGAAAACTTTAAAGTAATTATTAAAACTATTAACGGTTTTGTACTTTTCTGAACTACTTAGGTTAAGCCCTATATTAGGGCTACTAAGGATAAAGACTTTTAAACCTTTCAAGTTATACAACCAAGCTAATATTAACCTCCTCCATCCGTTATCGACAAGCCGATAAAACGCCGCCGGTGCGAAAGACGTTCGCAGAAGAATAACATTAAAGAGGAGGAATATATACCAGGCTGAATATATAATACTACTTGGGTAAGTAGGATAAAAAAGATAATAAAGACTTAATACTAAAGTTCCTGGTATAAGGAATTAATAAAACCTTGGGCAAACTTTTTTTCAAAAAGCGATCAAGTCGAGATTAACTGTTTATTCATTCGAAAGATTGAATAATTCGTATCCAAACCCCATTTTAACCTTGAAAACCAAAATATTGCGATTTTTAAGTAGAGGATTATTTACAAAGTTCAAGGTAAAATCACAGGGCAGCTGTACAAAAAATTACGTTTGATCGTTGAAAGATACGGTACTAAAGGTAAAGATTGAATCCTTATATGATCGCCAACAATTTAAAAAATTAGCTTGCGTTTTGTATTCGCTTTGGTAGCAAATTTGTTAACTAAAACTAAAGGTAAGTTTATGCTTAATAGCTGTTATATAACGTAATCTACACACAATTAGCAACGGATTTACATCGGATCGTATTACTAAAACTACCATAGTAACTCGATGCCATATACCCGTTAAGCATGTTAATACGTTGTATTAAGTTATTATACTGATTAGTAAAAGTAGGCGTCTACTAGTTCCTAACTTACTAGTCGTACTTTAAATTACGACTAACGACAAAGTTTTTAATTTACAACCAGTACTTATTAGTAACGAAAGAAAAGTAATTCGTCGTAATAGGTATCCAAATTAATGATACCCTTTTCGTCGGAACAGCTAGCTTTGAGATACTGGAATAACAAACGATTAAGGACTCCAAGTTTTGAAATTGAAACCCGGTAACGAATTTGACGGGAAACACCCTACTTGACTTTAATAGATCATTAATCCATATGCTTGGAATCAATGCCAACCTTAGCTTTCGCTAAAATGGCTAGGACGTTATTTTGGCTGGAATTAATAAGACTGATGAAGCCAGAGCTTAACGGTACCTGAAACAGCGTATTCAAGGTAATTATATTACAACTTTATACTAATCCAAAGCCTCTCACAACTTTTTTATTACGGCACAAATACAAATACCAATAGATAAGGATGTGAACCGATTAAATAAAAGGATTACGTAAAAAATGAGAAATTTGGACCGCGTTATTAATATAGTTACAATGAACCTATTAAAGCTTAAGTTAATAATTTTTACGGATGGATCGTTTGCAAACAACACCTACTTATTTTTTTTTTAAATCGGCTTCCTAATAACCCTCATAAATAAAGACAGATAAAAAGACAAATTTAACATTATCGGAAACTTAATTTACTAAACCTTAGTTTAGTGTAAAAGAATTACATGAATCGTGTTGAAGTTCAGGGTTTACGGTATAACAGAAAGATCTAATAGAGGTATAATACTATAGGAGACTCTCAAATTTATTACTAGGAAACTAAATATTCCTTTTATCCCGGTAGTAATTTATATCAACTTAAGTAGCCTTTTCGAATAACCTTTAAATCTCGGAACTACGAGCGATAAATGCCTAATAATCGACGTAATAACAACCCGAAAAGCCTACAAAAGGAGTGAGATTAAGGAGTTCCGATAGATTAATAGTAAAGACAACTCCGCAGATGCCATAACGAAATTGATGTTAAACAAGACTCTAAAGAAGTTTGCAGACAGCAAAACATTGACTATACGTATCGAGGGCTACGTTAATAGGCTGTCCGGAAAGCCAAAATAACGTCACAGCAGACAGGAATGTGTTATTAGACTAGAAGATTGCCAGGGGATTAATGATAGTGATCTGTTTAAGTGGCACAATTGAAGTGGTGGCTTACGAATGGCTATAGCGAGAGAATTTTTTGTAAAAATTGATGAACTCGGAACTCAGAGAGACGGAAAAATTAAGGTCAAATGGAATCAATTAAGTCTAATACAAAATGGAAGTCAACTAGAATTGACGGAGGTCTAGCCAGTTGACAAAAAGGCAATTAAATAGTAACTGAAAAAGATTGGTTAACCACACTAGCATATGCATAAAAACTAAAAAGTCGCCAGTATTGGAAAAGTATCACATGTAGTGTAATACGTCAACTTCATTTACAATAAAGTTAACTGTACTACAGGTGTATTGCTTTATGCGTACTTATCGTATTGAGTATAAGTTGAGTGAAGTACGTTTCACTTTACTTGAGGGCACAGGCTGAGTAATTCTACATATAAATTACAGTGCAAACCAGCTAGTGGTCTGCCAAACCTAGAACAATTCATATACAATCTGACTACGTAATACTACTGTTATTTCGAAGACCAATCGAATTGACAATATTAAAACTTCTAAGACCTACTAATACTTTACATTATAATCATGAGACTTAGTATTTAAATATATCAAAATAGATTCAGAATAAATAGAAGGAAAAATATCGAGAATAGAGTCTAATAAATTGATAATATACGGTTAAAAAAAGGTCGTTGTATGAAAAAAACCGAAAATAGAAACAATTTATTCGAAAGATTCAAGATGTAGAGGAAATGAAGTCTTTTACCTGTTTCCTTCTTTATTAAGAAGCTTATATAATCAGCTTAAATATATAATTTCAAAATTTAATCAATTTGAAAAATATTTGTAAATGTTTTTTGTAATTGTAAAAGCGCCATAACTTCGCTTTATAAAAGGGTTACATTTATGATAGGTCATATAAAATCATAAATTACCCTTGGGTTTTTTAAACAAAAAGTATGGATATATATATTGAGAAGATACTGGCCTGAAAATAACCTTGGTAGAATGACTCCATTCATATTTTCCTTAATATAAACTGTTTTTTTTACAACATACTGCATAACCAGCCGAACTTTACTATTAAATGTTAGCCTTAATTACAGTATCCAAAAAAAAAAAAAAATCGTTGTTGGCTTTCAAGCGATAATAGGTTAACTTGTATTTGAAGGTATTATCGAATAAGGAGGCAAACTTTTTAAAGTTGTCGGGAGATTCATCGTTAATAAAACCGAAGATTTTCGTGGCGACCGTTTTATTAACATATTTTAAATAAATAACGGCAAGCCGCGTAATAGTAGCTTAGATTCTCCGAGTTTTGGGGAACATAACTTCTAAGGTGACGGCGTTAACTCCTTTAGTTTGCCTTTAAATTGGCGAAATACTTAATATCCAAATACAATGGTTATTCGTTGGTTATAAAATGAATTTATATGCTGGGACGACTTCTGTTCCTTATTACATTGTTGTCATAATTATTCCTCGATTTATACTATATTATAAGTATGGAATAATATAAGCATATATCTTATATTGGTATTCATTAAGGTGACTGCGTAGAAAAGCTGTCATAAAATAAGCCGTAAGATGGAAACAGATGTGTAATACATAGCTTCATCAAGTCGTTAAGTTACAAAGACGATGTATAATTACTTCAATCGACTTATAAAAAATTTATTCATAACGTGATAATATTTAAAAATTATTTTACCTGAACATAAACTTCTGAAATCAAAGTTCAAAGTAAATTTATTTTAAACAGAAAGTCTTTTGAAAGTAAGGATGGAGTTACGAGGTCGAATTAACATTATATTTGTCTTTATACACCATTTCATATTCAAGTTCCGATTTTTTTGCTTAATGAATAATAAAGTTTTCGGTTGAAATACAGTAAATACCTATAATAGCCTTAGTATGAAAGATATTCAGGTATTAAATTAAATTCAATAGGTAGGTACGGATACTATAACCGTTTACGTTATACCATAGGTATAACCTAGGATTCTTACGTTAGGAGAGTTCTGAGTAGTTAACACAGGTAACGCGTCATTGAAAAAAGGCTTTAAAAATACTAACTCCAATTATAATAATTCTCACTAGTTATAGCAGACAAACATATCGCCGCTATTATTTACAATTTATGTAATACCCCTATTTTGAATGATATTAATATAACTAATGCTACTGTATCAATTACAAAGATTATAAAGTCGTAAATTCATCAGTTATATGCAAACGACCAATTCGTTACCGATCGCGGGTTTATTAAGGGGGCTCAATATATTGGCCAACGTGTCGTTGATAAACCACTTCAAAATATCGAACTTAGCGACAAATTTTTAAGTTATTCTGTTATCCTTTACGAATAAAGCTTTTTAAACGATTAAAGAAAGTAACTCCATTCGCAAACTCTTCATTTATATTTGTAAGCTAAATAACAATGACTTTTACCGCGTTAAAATCGTAATAATAAACGTAAATCATAGCTATAAAAGCATTACAATTGTCAGCACCTCTGTTACTACCACGGATATAATAACTTTTTATATTGGTTTTTACAAAGTTCTTTAATTATTGGAAAATAATGTAAAAGTACTATTTTATTAWACCCATAAACTTTGAATACTCACTTTTTAACCTAATATCGTAACTTGCTATTCAAAAATTCGTAATTTAATATCGGGAAATTTTAACGGTTAGTGAAAGGGTTTGTATTTAGGTCGTTAACTACTATAAATTAAAGTGTTTATATCGTAATTAGAGTTCAAAAGTTCCAAGTCGTCGTCGAAAAGTTAACGCAATTCCCGGTAAAGCAGCTTAATTACTACTTCATTTGTAGATACCTTAGTAGAAAGTCTATCAATGGTGATTCGGTTCTAAAATGTAAATAAACTGATAACTTTGAGTTACCGAAATACGTTTCTTGCCAAGTTAAATAGGTTAATATTTCATTTTTTAAAAAAATATAAAAAGTAATGTTAAATAGCTTAATTGTCATTTTCTGATCTACGAAGATATACCAAGTAAGTGCCAAGTAAAGTTATCAATTCATGTATCAAAAAAGTTTAAAAATTTCGATAAAAGTCCTTCATGTAGTACTTATGAATACGGTCCGTGCATGATATATTACGTACCTTCATATATAATGCCTGAGAACTATGCTCGAGCTGTATCCGGGTCGGGTATAGTATATATCATTATATGTATAGTTACGTAACTTATAGATTCAATAGCCAATAGCTTAAGTTTTTAATATGCCCACCCCCATTTGTTTAAAAACCGCTTAAGTTTCAGTATCCCGCCAGCTAAATACTAAGTACATACTGTACCTGTATAGGGCGCGGACTAAGCATAAGCCAAGCGCAGGTCATATAACGCACCTTTTAACGAGTCGTATGAATAATAAGGCTAGTTAGTTCTGAGCTATTTATACCATATAAAGCGCCTCCTAATAAGCTGTATAACGTATAAATTTATTAATTACAGGTTTTTTCTGCCATATAACTCGTTTTTCCTACGCCGTATAATGCGCCTCCTAATACATTGTATAACGTATAGGCCTCATTGATTTATGGCCACTTACGTCGAATAATGCGCCTCTTAACACGCCGTATAACGTATTAATTTTTACCGATCACGCTCCGTTTACGTCTACAGAACTGCTTACTGAATCTTATAAAAATTGTCCCGTCTTTTTCTTTCTTCGTTAATTTACCATCTTACAGCTATCTTTATTACGGTATTTTGTAATAGCTCCAGTTATAATTTTCTTTTTCAATATTTATTATACAGTCCATTTTCTTGTTACTATTTTGTTTATAATAATTCTTTCGTTATTATGCCTGACATATTCAACGACTAAAATATAAGCTTAACCACCGGTGTACCTGGTAGTATCAATTACTCTTTTGTAAGGTATATGGTCTTTTTATACTCTAATAACTTTGCCTCTAATTATAGTACGTAGCCCCCCACGTTATAAGTATTTTTTTGTATTCAATGATAATAAAATATGATTAAACTGTTCCCTTTTCAGACTAAGGATATTTGAATATCATATATAAATTTATTGTTAAATTTCAAATTACCTTGAGGTAATATTCGCGTTCATCACGTCAAAAAACGTAACACCTACCAAAAGGTATACGATAAGGTAAATTTAAAAATTATTTTTGTAGGAGATACAACAGTATATTCATTACTTTTTATAGTATATTTAGTTGATAAATCTACTCATCATTTTTCTTAGCTTTTTTAAGTTGTTTCAGCAATTTTTTATCGTTTTCCCAAACGGTATTTATATCCCATTACTCCCTTGTAAACTCTAAAGTAACTTTTTGAGTTATAAGCTCGTATTTATCTTCGCTTTTTTCAAATTATTTATTCAACTCATTTGGTTTTATAACATTACCAGTTATTAAAGCGGCCTATTTATTCTTGTTATATAGGCTATTACACCATTAGCTATACGCTCCCGTCTTACGCCTTTTCCGATTTCATCGTTCCCAAAAACATCTTTTTCTCCTTTTACAGTTTTTTGTCATTAACCGCGACTGTGTGTCTTTTACTAATCGTATATTAACTTGAAATATCTTTGCTCAGGTTTTATAGAAGCTCGCTATCCTTTCATCTATAGGTTTATCCTGTATAGTTGACATAATATGGGTACGTAATCTTAATTATCAAAATTAATATTAGTTGTAACCTATAAAATATAGCAAGCGATATTCAAACTCTAACTATACAAGCCTTTGATCCTCCCGCGTTTTATTTATTCATTACAAGCAAAAGCGAGTAAGTGAAACCCACCATTAACTGACTAAAACCCATTTCCGTACTGATCGCATTATCTAGGTGTAAATTAATATGTTATGATCTCTTATATCCTGTCTACAAAATTGTTTTTCACCCCTCGCCCTGTAATATTTTCTTTTGTTCACTTCTTGTAATACTCGTTCCCCCTCGCATGATCTACTCTGATTAACTTCGCCTAATACTTATCTTACCTTACGTTAGCCTCCCCTGTCAGTGTTATTTAATACATGTCACGCTTCTCGTTACCTACCTTCTTTAACTTTTCTTAACATTTGTGACTAATTGTAATATGAGTTTTAACATTATCGTTGTCACCATTCAAAGGATTAAAATAACTATAATTATTGGTAGAGTCTTAGATATTTATAATGTTAACAATTTGAATCGTGGTCGAAATAATAGTAGTTTTGCATTGGTCTAGTGATGAATGTATTGTTCTAGGTTTGGCAGACCACTAGTTATTCTACACTGTAATTTGTATCATTGATTGCATGAACCGTGCCCTAGTATGAAGTGTAGCTTGTTTTACTCAATTTAAATCCAATACAGTAAGCCCATAAAAACCAATATACCTAACTTGTATTTTGATATAGTAAACTTTACTGTAAGAAAAGTTGATCTACAGCATTGTATGTAGTACTATTTCAACATTGACGGCTTTTTAATCTGTAAACTCAAGTTATTATGGTTAACCCATATTTTCCGGTAAGTGCTAAACTTCGACCTTGTTCATTGGCCTGACCACTATTGATTTTGATTAGCATCTATATTAAAATAAACTCAATTGTATATTAATTGACTCTAGTTTCCATTAGTTTCCCTATTACTACAACGTTCACCTTTATTTACTCTTATAAAAAGATCTTCCGCTATGGGTTTTTATAAACCTTCACTCTAGCTGTGTTAATTAAATAAGATGTTATCATTAATTCCTCCATTTTCCTGGCGGTCTTCCAGTTTGCTAATACATTCTTGACTTCCGTTATGTGATTTGACCTTTCTAGGCGGCCTATTAACGTAGCTCCCGATTCTTATAGTTAGCTTATTGCTATTTACAAACTGCTTTAAAGCGTTATTCGACAATACTAACGTTATGAAATTAGAAGGATCGTCTTTGCCATTAATATATCGGAACCCCTTAATCTCCCTCCCTTCAAAATCTTAACGAAGCACTATTACATCGTTTATCAGGCTTTTTTTGTTGATGGTTTCGAACTTTGAAAGGCATTGAAACAGGCTTTTTGAATCGATATGAATTATTACTGGGATAGGAGGAAACTTCAACTATTTAGTACTATAATTGAGTGTTTTTAATAATTCTATACCTATATTAAAGCTTGTTATTATACTGTAAACCTCCAAAGTTAGTACGTTTAATATAATCCTTCTATATTTAATAAAGATTTAGTAAATTAGGATATAGATAATATTAAATTGGGTTTTACGTCTATATTAGTTAACGAAGGTCATGAAACAGTCGACTTACAAAGACAAGTTGATGTTATTTACTAAATACCTATTCGTAAACATTATTAGTTTAGTCTTCGATAAGTTGTTTAACATTATAGTAATCTTTCGGTTTACATTTTGCATTTGTTATTTAATACTTTTTCTTAACCAGTTAAATTTGTTATCCGTTAGCTTTTATATTTAAGCCGCTATAAAAAGTTTTTAGAAAACTTTCAGCTGATATAAGGTAGTAATATAACTGCTCCAGGTACGTTGTTTAAGGTACCGTTAGGCTTTAATTACGTTAGGTTTGTCGATTGTTGTTAAATTTGAACCCTAGTATTTTTGGCGAAAACAAAGTTTATTATTCATATTAATTATACGGGTTAACGATCCGTTAATTTCAAGTTATTTACCCTCTGCTAACGTAGTTACCGGCTTATAATTTTAGAATTTAAAGTCTTTAATCGTCTGTTGTTTACATGTCATAACGCTAGCCATTCTAACAAAAGGGGTATCATTAGTTTATATACCTACCAAGCCGAAATCCTGGTTTTACATTATCAGTTAATACGGGTCGCATATCAAAAAGATTATATCTAGCCGTAATTTAAACTATAATTGGTCAGTTATAAACTAATAAATACTTACTTTAAATAATATGTATAGTTGCTTAACCTATTGTATTACTGACTCTAAATGATAGGTGATATATAATTCTGATGTTAGCTTGATCAATATAATCCATTGTAAATTTATTATTAGCTATGTGTATATTGACTTTATATTACGACTATTCAACATGAATTCATCTTTAGTTTTAACTATTAAATTCGTTATCAAAATAATTAAGAAACGTTAATTGATTTTTTAAATTATCAACGACTGTATGAGGATCTTATCTTTGTTTCTACCGCTGTATCTTTATATGGTAAGGTGTGATTTTTCATACGGCTACCCCGTAGTCTTCCGTTTAATCTTTTAAATAATCATCTATCTAAATATCGTAAAGTTCGGGTTCTAAAAGTCAAAATCGGTTTTCAGTTTGAATTATATAACCCTTCAAATTAATAAGCCGTTAATTTGGACATTGTTATTTTCTTAAAAGATTTACCAGAAGTTTTGAAAATGCCTTATACTCGGAGTTTTAATACCAATTTTCGTTATATTCTTTTTTTTTGCTTGCCCAAATATTATTTTACATGTGACCCAGTATATATTTTAAAGTCTTTTTTTCTGGGTGTCGTTTACGGTGGCAGCATTTTATTGGCTTATCGATAACGGGTAAAAGAGGTTCATATTAACTTTTTCGTTTAAATTGAAGCTCGTTATCGTAAGTAACCATAATATAAAACTCAACCTAAGCAATTTGAAAAGATACCAAATCGTTAACAATTTTGACAACTACTTTGAAATTTATAGTATTGAAAATTTTATACGGACCCTTTAATATTTTTCGCTTCCGCTACATGAAGACTTTACTTTGTAATAATAAAGTAAGTAAGTTGAATATTATACGTTCGTTACTGGTATTAAAGGTATTATTAACCTAGCAGCATGCCGATTCCCTTCGTAATTTTCTCAAAGCTTTTCTGTAGGCCGTAATACACTTCAAGTTACTTACTGATAGCAGAGATTAATTCGTTAGATATAGATACGATCTAAAGACTAATAAATTTAGCATTAGATTGTTAGGACTCATAGATCTTTTAAGCCCTTCATATTTATCTAAACGTGTGCCTCAGGATTCGTAAAGCTTTTAATTTCCAGCTTAAGGATGTTATACGTTTGAAAAAGCAGGAAGTTTACCCTTTAAACTTTTATAATACTTTATTGAGCCTTTAGAAGCATCTGTTTTCATTCGATACCGATTATGTGGGGTTTTTTTTAAAAAAATTCCACCACAATAAAATTAGTGCCGATATAATGAACGACGACATAAAATAGTCACAGATACGTATTAATATACAATATACTTAATATCTTTTACATATATTTTGCCGAAAGGGACTTTAGAAACTAAACTTTGTATAAACTGGTTACAGAGTTAATGACATGAGAAATACGTTTATTATTCAAGTATATATCATAAATAAAAACCTCGTAGTTAAAGTTCTTATCGTTTTTTAGAATGAACTTAAATTTCCGGAGGTTTTATGTAAATGTTTGTTAATAGTAACAAAGCTTCTTAATAACTTTTAGGTTAAAGTATTCCAAATTTTTATACCATACGGACATTAGTACTTTGTTTAGCTCATTTACCACTTTTTGGTTAAAACTTTAATATAATTAAAAATTTCCCGCTCCGTTAGGTTTAATACCAATACTTTAGGCCTTTAAAGTTGAAACTATAGATGCTCTTACTTAAATGCGAAGGGAAAACTTTAGTCGTTTTTAATTAACTCGTATGCGTTGACATCGACGTTAACATCGAAAGTTTTTATATTCTTGGGGTAAAAAAGGGGGATGAGGGACTTTAAGATCTGGAACGTAATTACTCCCACAATAGTTTCAATTACTGTTATCTTTAACAATGATAATTGTTCGCTTAAACCGAAGCTGACTTTAGCTTTGTCAACATTGTAACGATTGATTTTAAGTTCTACGGTACTTTCCCTTCGTAATAGCATGTACTGTAAATTTCCTTTTGTTAAGTACTTTATAGCTCTTATATGTTGCATAATACTCTAAAACGTATTGTCAATGTAGCAATCTCAAGGGTTAAAGATGTGTAAAGAGTTAAAGGCTTGGTTAGGGTAAATTCAAAGTTTTTTAACACTGAAACGTTATTGGAAGATATGGTCGAATAATCATTAAATCGCATTAAAAGTATTATCTTTATGTTAATTGATTTACTTAGAAGTACTGTCGCCGTTAATTAGCTTATTGCTCTCAAAGTTTTCTTTTTGATTAAATTTGTCTTATTTAAAATTTTGAAGGTACTAGATGTAGTATATTACCCTTTTTTGTTTTGTTCGGATAGATGGTTTCTAGTTAATTAACAACCATGTCTACCACAGATTTAACATCTTTTACCACTATTACCCATGATAGTGTTTGTGGTTAACCGATTTACCTAAATCCTAGCCATTTTAGCGCCAGAATGACTATTAAATTTGATTTGTTGTTAGTAGGGCATATCTTAGGCGTTAAAGTAGCTCATAGCCGTACTTATATTGACGTAATTCATTATCGTAAGGTTCTCTTTATCGATGTTAAGGAAATTAAAAGCCTAAGATTATATAATAAACGAGTTTGGTATACGTATTATTATAGTAGTAAACGAGGAACGTAACTAGCTTAAAAAGCCTTTTTAAGTGGTATTTGGGCGTTATAAAGTGTATTTAAACTTGCTAATATTTGTAATTTCTACGCTCACCATTAAGTAAAGTATGGCTTCACTAACATAAACCTTTCCTATTTCAATTTAATATAATATTAACTTATCAATCATCTAGATAAATACATTCATTGGTATTTCCTCTTCTTTCTTCTTAACTATTATCGTCGCCTACTTCGTAGTAGCCTAATTTGTATGATATTATATAAGGTACACGTTGTGTTCGAAGTAGCCTTTTATACTGTTATAAATTTCGCGATACTATATTTCTCGAATTGAAAAGGTTAAATAATAGTATCTAGCGTTCCCTGTAAGAATTTCGGGGAATAGTTAGAAAAAAATAAAAGAGGGAACTTTTATATACTTATAAATATTAAAAAGTAGCATTATCTTCATATTAAGAGGTTCTAAAGCTTCTCATTATACATTTCTACATCGTTACAGATCTTGTAGAAGTCAGTGAAAATCTTGTAATTAATATTAACTATATTTATAAATTTTAGAGATAAGTTGCGATATTCATCCTCATTTTTATTGTTATTTCCTAGCAATAGAAGTTTTGGAACCTCCGTAGCATGTTATTAAAGGTGATTTTCAGTTGCCAGAACCGAAGGGAAATTTCCTGTGGTAAAACCTATAATTAACTTATGTGTATAGGTCAAACTATTGTGGAAAGGCTTTTAAGAGGCTTATCGATTAAAGTTTTAGGTAGTGGTAAGTATTTAAAGGTTTTAAGGGACTTTATGATCTTGTTTACTTAATTAGTATAAAGAGCCAACATCAATCCCTTTAGCCGCATAAACAGCCGCTTATTTACATGTTTCGCCACCGCTTAGGTTGTATTCAGCACTTTTATGTAAAGATGTTAGGCTTGCGAGTAGGTTAATAGGTTCCTTATCATCAACACGTAAAAAGGCCTGATTTTGCTAAGGGTAAAAAGGAGGTTCCTGAAACTTGTATGAGGGCATTAAGGTTTTTTAACATCTTTTACTTTAGGACGTGAATCATAAGAGTATTTCTTAAGTTGGATTAGTACGAAGAGTGTTTTTACCAGCTCAGTGAAACTCGTTTTCAGCATATAAATCCTTTGTCGTTTAAATTTCGCCTTTAACTTTTACTTAATACTCTTTTATATCTTCTTTTATATGTTAATAGTTTAGTCATCAAATAAGTAACGAAAGTTTCAAAAGGTGTGATCGCTGCAGTCAAATTTTTCAATGCCGGTTTACTTAAATGTATAACATTTAATATAGTAAACTAAATGTTATTCTGTTAGGTTTTCGTCTACATATTAGTCTCAAAGGTCTTTATCGTATTATTTAAATAAAATAGATCCTAAAACTTTTATTGTCTTTAATAAGTCTTGGGAAAATTCTATCTTAATATTCTAATAGCATAAGATTTGTAAGTCGTATAAGGCGAGAGATTTGGTGATTTTGGGCGTAGGGGCTTAGTTTTTTGGCGTAAAGTCGCGTGGGAAGTTGGTAACTAAACGTTAAGTCGCATAACGTAGCTTTTGCGGCGCGACTTATAGAATCTTAGTATTTTCGTTTAATGCAGCGAATTTGGCGATTAAATTGGCGTATGGGAAGTGAAAAGAGTAAAGTAGCGGCAAATATTTATTTTAAAAGGTAAGGTTGAAAGTTTTCCGTTAGTGTAGGTTATTTGGCATTTGGATTTAGTCGTTTTTACGGTACTAATACGTATAGTAGTACTAATTTATCTATTTACCAACTTTCGGAATTTTAAGAATTTTAACAGTGAATTTTAATGTCTTTCAACAAATATGTTGATATATTAATTGGTATTTTTAATTAATATACCATTGCAACCCAAAAGGTTCTTCTACTTACTGCCGTAAAAACCGCCGCAGTTTGTAAAGCCCCTTCACAAAATGTTTTCCTCTACTCTAAACGTTGTTTAATATAAAGCTTAACCGTAAATTTACTTCTTTTTCTACTTAGCCAATTTTTGTTTAACCTAATAAGCACTAGTCAGTGTTTGTAGTGCCTTAGATTGTTTAAACGTTGTCAATTCGAATCGTAGTCGAAGTAACAGTAGTATTGCATTGATTAAGTGGTGAATGTATTGTGAAAAGGTTTAGTACACCGCTAGCTAGTCTGCAATGTAATTTTCATGGCCAATTGCTTGCTCCTTGCCATAGTGTAAAGTTTGGCATACTTTATTTAATTTACACTCAATTCAGTAAGCCCACATAAAACAATACACTGAATTTACAGTCTAGTATAACCAACTTTACTATAAGTAAATTTAAGCAACTGCACTGCATATAGTACTATTCCAACAACAATAATAATAATTTATAATTGAAATTTAATATATTCTTGGTAAAAGTTGTCTCGCTATCGAATATTCATCCGAAGAAAATATATGCTCCGCTCTATATATTGTATTATAATATAATAACAATTGATTTATACTTTTCCTTATTAAAATTAATATTATTCACGAAATAAAAACGACATTATCGATGTAAGCGTTTTAAGGTATAATCGGTACCAACATCAAAACATCCGACCGTTAAAAGACCGTACGTACCTTTATTTCGCTTTAAATTGATTTAAGGCTACATTATTCTCATAGTTTTCTAAAGATTTCCACTGTGATCTATTATAACCCTTTTACTTAACTAATATATAAATGATATTATCTAGTCTCGTTTTTGTAACCAGAATATTTTAAACTCAGAATTTCCTATATATACCCTTTCATGTATCGTTTACAATAAGGACTGGTTCCGGAATCATATTGGATAAAACGGACGGGGGAAAAGAGTGCATAACCGCGTGTTCGATCTAATTGAGATTGAACATGAGGATTATTTTAAATATATTTAAAATAATAGGCGACGAGTTATCAATGTTAACAATACGATATTTTTTATATAATTAGTTTAGATTTTGATTACATTAGTTAGTTTGAATATTATAGAAATTAGGTTATGTTTAGTCGATTACTTTACATCATTTTGGCGGACGTTGCCTATGGTTTACCGTTGTTTTTATTTATCATGAAATATATACTAAAATGGTCTGAGTTAATTTCATACCCTTACGTAAGGACGTTAAAAAAGTAAAAACTGGTTTTACCAAACTCATTAACCATTTTATATTTCAGTTTAGTCTGATGATAGAGAACGTTTTATACTTATTAACCAGCCAATTTATACTAATCGCGTTGACCGTTGACTTTCCGTTACTCAATATAAATGAATGGACCGGAAAATATAATACCTAATTAACTTATAAAATAAAGAACATAATCCGGAAGTATTAATGAACCTCCGAATCTACCCGTTTGATACCGCCATCAGTTTATAAGCAGTATACCATAGATGAAATATATTTAATTCCGACTAGAACATATAAGGTTCTTTAAAAAGAACCTGTGTAATACAAGCCATAATCACTAACAACAAATGCAGGAAATATGAGGAAACGTTTCAATATATTTTCATAACATTATATATACACCTAAATAATCACAAAACATATTAATTTTAGCTAAAATTTAGAAGATCTTTTTTTAAAAAATGTTCAATGCTCAAAGCCGTTATCGTTAATAAATAGTAAGCTCTCAAATCGATGGAAATGTAAAATGAATAACAATTTAGAAGAGAAAGAAATTGAAAAAGACTTTATAGTAAAGTAAGACGAGGTTTTATATCGTTACACTATACATATATTCGATATAAACGTAGAATATTTACGGTTATCCCTTCTAAATAGTATTTTCGTTAGAAACCACGAAGTAAAACTTGTTTACAAAGATAACCGTTGATAGGTGAGTTGTAGATTTATTATCTAATTTTTGTTGTTCATGATTCTTCATTCGGTAATTAAATACTATTGCGGTAATGTAACGTACCCCTTTGGGTAATACTATAATCCATAATTTATATTCAACATTTTACACCAACTGGAAAACGTTTAACACCTTCGGTTACAGTTAATTATTGAATTGCGTATAATGTCTCGTTTATTATACCTCAATTTTATAATTCCGGTAGGGCATCCGGCACGAAAATAAGATAATTACTTGGCGGTACCGAAGTTGGTAGTGTTAACACGAGTCAATCCCTAAGCGATATTATAACTATTGACTTCTTGATATCCTTTAACATAATTGAAGTTTATGGTACTAACACAAGCTTGGTCTGAGGGCATACTGTAATAGCTAAAGATTTGAAACACTTCAATTCCCCTTTGAATTCATATTATCGTGATCAAATAATCAAGTCTTGGTTTGAACAAAAATTTCTATAATCACTACCGAAATATATGATCATATAATATATAAGTTTATTCTTATTATATATAATATAACCATGGAAATGAATTAGAAAACCAATATATAACGTTCCTTAACTATAGACTCTTTCTGGGATTTACGGGTAAATATATTCGGGCGAATATTTTAAATCGAGATCTGGTAACGTAATGAGGTTAGAAAACCAAAATGACTTCGGTCAATAAAGCCTAATGTTCCAAAAACAAACGTAAAAAAAAAAAAAAAAAAAAAATTCAATTCCTTATAATCTATCAGAATATAAAACGAGATATAAACATTATGCAATTCTGATAATGATGCCTTTTAACAGAACCCAATACGAAAAAACTTCTTACTATAGAAAATATAATTATTTTCTACGTTTGATATTTATGTGGAATAATATTCCACCGACTTTAGGATACCATTTTTACCTCTTTACAAAAAACACTCTTCCAATATCATTCCCGAGTAATTGGTTTTTATCATCGTTAGTCGATCGGGTTCCCAAAATGCTAAAATCGGGGTTAGCCCAAATACCTACACCGATCGTCACGATAAAAACAAAGTATCTTACCTCTTTCACTACGAAGTCATATTTTTTCAAATCTAAGTTCATCCCAGAGTTCCGGAGATATCCCAAAACCATACAAACTTTCGCCGTATTGTTTCATTTAGTACTGAAATGAAGAAGAAGGTCATTTAAATTCATCGTGCCAAAATTATCTATGATATTCGTCATTATATATTAATGTAATGTTGAAATATCGCTAAATGTTTTTTCAATGTAAAAGAAGTAACTGATTATTCGAATAAATTGAAACGAACACGAAATGCTATCAATTCTTCTTATTCGGATATTACTCGTATATGGTAAAACGCTATTTAAATATCAAGGTTTTTAAATCATATGGATTCAAAAAATACCCATAGGGTTTCTTTTATTAAAGTTAATGAAAAACATTCTCATTCATTAATTTTATTTAAAACTCAGTAATCCACGTAGAACCGCTCAAGATTCAAAGATAAGTAATACTGGCGTCGCTATGGATAAAGATTTTATTCGAATCTTACCCTTATTTGTAAACTCGATAATACAACATCGAAACTTGAAGAATGAATTTCATAATATCGAATATAACGTTCTCATAGTTTATTCGGTCAAGAATCTATTTTTCTTCCCTTGAATTTAAATAGAATAATCTAGTTTCAGTCATTATGAAAGTAAGGTCGTTATCTTCTTTTTATTAAACAGATCACGGAATTCCTTCTACTTGAATGGTAAACGGTACCGATAATTTCTCTCGTTTACCGTTATCAGCGTCGTTGACTTTGCAATACGCGTTATTTTATAAATTATTATAACTCAAACTAACTGTAATTAGTCCTACATAAGTTAAGTTATCTGTTGAAATCGAATTACTTACGTAATAAAATAAAATCTTATAACGCCACAAATATCCTCCAATATAATGCGTGATATCGCCGTATCGATTACTAAGTTGCTCTGATTTTCATCGCCTTAACGTCTCTCGCTAACGTTGAAAATAATTCATTCAGAATATATAACCCATATCTTTCATAGCTTTATTTCCTTCGTCAGCGACCTAAAAATTTATCGTAACGTTATTAATAAAATTATAGGGAGTATTAAAATTATAAAAAAAACAAGTATTATATTAGTAGCTGTAAATATTAATGTTACGTAGAAAAGTTAAAGGTTAAAAAAGAAAAAGTTTTATCTTTTACAATTTGAACTTTGGGGATTATTTATAAAAATGGGAGGAGTTAAATTTTTTTTACATGAAACCGTGTTATTTTAAAAAGCGCGTTGACCTTCCTTATACTTATAGCGTTTTACATCACAACATTACACAACAAAGAACAACGAGGTAAGGAACAATAAGGGTATTTTTAGGAGTAATGTTACAGGTTAATGCCTGGCTAGTATTACCAAAAATCTAACCCTAGTAGTTTTACACGCTCCTGCAATGCTCCAAAGCAGAGAAAAAGCCGCTTAAGGACACGTTATATGACTGGGGAGAGGGCTATACCATCTTAGCTCCATAGCCGCTCCCTAGCAGAGACTTCTACTTCTTCTTCTCCTTCATCGAGGTTTATAGAAAGAATTCGACCACTATAAGCGAAAGCTTCAGCCTTAGTCCCTTTACAATTAACCACAATTACCACAACCTTTGGTCAAAGATACCTAAAAGATGTTAATCCCTGTTATAACTATATCTTTATTCGGTCACAATACCTATACAAGGCTAAATAATTATGTATTAAAACTTCATTTTAAGTTTAAAGATATCAACTCGTTTGTAAACTCGCGGCATTTTACTAAAGTCACGATAAAATATATACAATCAACGTTTACTATCATAAATTTATTTCTAATACGTAGGAAGATACGAAAATTAAGGTCATTACAATTAACGTTCAAGAACTAGTTTAAACCACCCGCTTAAATGAATAATATTTTCAATATAAGAGTAAACAGAGCCTATAAGATTTTTTAGTTTATGCATGATCTTTTAAATTCAACGAAAGTGTTATCTGCGCAGAAAAGGTTGTTCAAAGCAATCTTAATATAGTCAAAATCCTTATTCATATTATGTATTCCATCATATATACCAGCCATATAATACATTGTAATAGTTTAATTTCCAGACAGCATATAGCAACCTTATATATACAAAAACGTTTACCGACTTTTTCCAAATTATATTTTATCCGCCTTTAATTTAGACTTGTTCTTTTAATATATTATAGCTTATATGGAAGCACATTGATCGAAGTACCATTAGTTATATCGTTTTGAATCATTTTAGGTGATGAAACCTAGATAAAATAGTTGTTGGTGTAATTTGAAATTATTCAATTTTAATAACGACTTAAATAAAATCAAACGTAAGGTCTAGAGCAAAAACTGATTGAATTTGTTATTATATATACTTTCAAGTAGATACGATCGAGCTTATAATATCTTACAGGTAAAATATGTCGGCTTAAATCGGTGGTAAAGAAGTAGATTATATATTTACCAAGGTAAAGACTTAGGTATTTGCCGACGACCTATCCTTTTCGATTATAATAAAGTATGATGTTGAATTGTTGATATTTGTTATTGATTCGTTAATTATAGAAAATTCCGTGTAAATGGATAAAATAAGACTTTAAATATATGCTATAATCCAACTTATGAAGGTATATTAAATAGGTGTTCAATAAAGTTAATAATTAAGGTATTAAAGAAAATTAGAGAAAACTACAAAGGTTTTTCGTGCAGAACTTCATGTGTATAGTCCGTGCTCGGCCTATTACATGCCTTCACACGTGATGCTTGCAGAGTGTGTTTAGACCGCGCCTATGCCAGGTACTGTACATCCCGTTACGTGTACAGTCACGTAACCTATAGACTCAATGACCAATGGTCTGAGTCCATAACACTAATCCCGTTTAACGAACTTTAAACGTAAAGCGTTGGTAAAACATTTATATTGACTAATTAAATAATTATATCAAGCTGTTGAAATGCTTTAAATCTACTTCTTAATGCATACGTTAACAAACTACTCTAAATCTTAGGGGTCTAGATTCGGAAGGTCGAAGGAGAAAGATATAACCCGAGGTTATAGCCGTTCATAAACATGAAAAATACCGTTGAAGAAACTTGAAAATTACATATAAAATAATCAATACCGGAGCTGTCTCTTAAGGTAGTCGGATTCTATTTATAATACTTGATGGAAAAAAGAGGAGAAGCCCTTATTAGGAAGCTATTATAGAGCTAAAGAAGGAGTAACTCAGTTACATCACGAGTCAGAGCATGCTTCCACGTAGCTTCCGAGTAGCTCTAGAGTACCGTGGGAATATGGGTGGCAATTAGTAGGGCTAAATCCCGGGCAACTACTAGCTCATGCATCGGCCTATAACGCTAATACCTGATATATCTTTATCTGTCATAAAATTATTCAAATTTATCGGTAAAAATAGTCATACAACTTATATTGAAATTATTGAACAGGCTATTTGATAATAAAAATAATCATTACTTAATTTACACACTTATAAAGTATTTGAACAACTCGGCGGAAAATCTTAATGGTAATAATACAAGCCGTAAAAATTGGAAATTCCCCGTCTATTACAAGTAAACGTAGCTTAAAATGAGCTGTTTTGTGAAATGCGAAGTAAAGTCGTAATAGATTACCAGAATCGAAGGGGATCTATAGAGGTGTTATCGTCTTCACACGAAACCATGCAAATTGCCTGGGTACATACGTAGGGTAACTCGAGCTAATAATGTCAAGTGTCAAAATTTCGAAGTCTTGTTACATAGCCGCCGGCGACAAGATGTTAGACGATATTGTTATTCGTTGAATAAAGGGGTATCCGGCATTAAAAACTTTTAGACGAAAGGCGAATCGTAATCGTTACTATTCTAAAGCTACTTTGCCGAAAGGTAAGCCAGCGTACTTAAAGGTGACGATATTCGGCGAAGTTCTATAGGACGAGATAACTGCCATCATTGTAGCAACCAAGAGAACTATAACCTGTTCCTCAAATCTCTTTTGGCCGCGGCCGGTGTACTAACTCTCGGTATAGTAAGTGAGCATAGGCATGACGGTAGCGGCGATAGCTGCTTGAAGGAGTTGCGGCGGGGACCCATGTCTTGTGCGGGAGAGTCCCTTGCAGTGCCGCGCGACCTTGAAAGCCCCCACGGTTTGCGATTTGTAATAGTAGTAGTAAATTGGCTGTTTGCCATCTTTAGAGGTTTTGATTAGTTGACGATCGCTTTTTGTTGTTGGTAGGTCTTTTGATAGTTCATTTGAACGTTTAAATTTTCAGACTATTTTAACAAAGATTCCTGAATAGTTTAATGACACTGTCATCGCATACATATGTTTGTATATAGCAGCACATTTAAAGGCTCTCCCTTTAACTACTTATAAATAGTAACATAGTCGCCAGGGCACTTCGTAATAATTACCCTTTAACTTTACGTAAGTACAAAGCGTAACCAGAAAGTAACCTTTCTTTTACGTCACTTATCTGTCTTCTACCTAATACGCTTTGATTAGTATTGGTAGGCCTTCATCGTTGTAATGTAGCCGATTCGAATCGTGGTCGAAGTAATTGGTATATGGCATTGAAAGTGGTGATGTGGTACTTCTAAGTTTGGCAGACCGCTAGCCGGTTTGTATACCAATTGTGTGGGCAACTGCTTAGCCCGTGCCCCACATTGAATCGGGCACTTGACTTGCAGTCAATACTGTCAACTTGCAGTCAGTATAATCAACTTACAGTCAGTACAGTTGACTTACCTGTATTGCAATTGACTGCGGTTCCCACACCTAGTCTTATTTACGCGGCAGACTCAACTTCACGGCAAACACTAGTGAATAGAAGAGAAATAGACAAAAACTAGTTTATGATAGATATAAAAAGAGGATATCATTATTATAACCAATGTCGAACCCAACTACGGGTGAATATACTGTCTGTATTCCCCGGGTAGCACCACTGGGATGGTTGTCGTTGCCAGAGCGGGCAACTTGCCAAAGCCAGCGCTAGCCTTGATCCTGGCACTAAGCTCATCGCAGGCAGCCTCGGCGGGGGGGTAGTTGTTGTACTCCGTCCACACGGGGATATCCAGGGTGGCCGGCTTACGTTCGTCAAATGAACCGCTTTGGACTAGCCTGTTGGGAGTGCAAGGGCGTCCGATGGCCTTTGTGCAGGCGTCATCCTCAGACTCGCCCTGAGGCGTGTAGAGCAATCCGACGCCGTGGCTGGTGTCGAGCACGTGGGACGTGTTGTAGATCATGTTGCCCTCGGCGATAACCACGCCGCCGTCGAAGACCTCAAAAGCGTGAGCATCGCCCGCAGAGGCCTCCCAGACATTGTTCAGGACGTGGCTCACCGACACGCTCGATTTGGTCGCGTCCCCAACCTGCGGCGCCCTTCCAGAGAAATAGTCCATGTAGTTGTTGATAAAGGTGATAGTATCATCGTGGCCACCAAACTTGGAGCCCCTGAAGAGTTGCCATGCGTCAGCGATTTCTACGCAAGAGAGGTTGTTTCGGTACATGTCCAAACATCAAGGGGAGAAGGAGCTGTGCATGGAAGACTTCAAAGGGACTCACCAGTAGTGCGAGGTTCTACTCTCAGATGCACACTTGCTGCTGTACTCGGTGAAGCCTTCCATATGGTTGCTGCTAATGGTGATGTTCCGGTTTCTGCCCATATGGACGACAATAAACTGGCGACCCATACGGCTGATGGTGAGGTGATCGAGCCAAATATTGGAGGAATTCCAGATATCGAGACCATCCCCTCCCCATACGAACTTTTCGTTAACGGCCGTGAACTTAAGGTTCTGGACAATGACGTTCTCGATTCCCATGAAGCGGATGCTGCGGCCCCTGATGACAGCCTTGTCACCCTCACCAATAATGGTTTTGTGGGAGCGAACCCACAGCGGGCTGACACCAGCCTTGCTGAACTGCAAGCCATCCACCTTGGGAGCGCCAGGCTTCTCGCGGTTGCACCAGTCCCCACCGAGGGCGAGGGCCACCTGGCACTTGTTCTCCAGCTCGCCCCAGGGCTTGCAGCCGCTAAAGACACCCGGGCCCAGCGCGTCTGTGTAGTCGAACTCCTTGTCGAGGATGATAACTTGCGGCTCCGGGTCCTGCAGCAGGTCGCTGAGCTCGTTGACGTCCTTGGGCCGCACCGGATTGGCATCACCACCGCCGGTGACGTCCGAGGCGAACCCGACGGGCTTGCCCACCACGTACTGGCTCAGGGTAGGAGGCTTCGGCCCGGCAGGCTTCGGTGTCGTCAGGCCCGTCCCAGGCGCGCATTGGCTATAGTAATCGTTGCGGTACGTGCAAGCGAGACGGACGCCCGGGTCGCACATGGTGGGACCGTAGTGACCGATACCCCCGCATCTCTCGTACTGGTTCAAGAAGCCCGAGGGCGTCTCGGTGAAATTATCAGTGCGGAAGGCCGTGTCCTTGTTCCACTCCGCATATGGATCTTCGTCTGTGGCCCGAGTGGACACGACGCTGGCGGATGCAATGCCGGCCACGGCTAGAAGACTGGTGGCGAGCATATTCAAACGAATGTACGCGACGACCTGCGTTTGGAGAATGGATGGCAGCTGTTCGAATAACGAATGGTTGAAGAAATCGAAAGAGTGTCGAATGATGGCAGCCTCATCGAGATGGGAGCTCACATATATACGTAGGATTTCTGAATAATCCCTGAGAGCACTGAAGTCGCCGAGGACAAAGGAATGAACTTGATGTTGCTCAGGACTCTCGTCTTTTCTGCCCCGTCAGAATCGCGGCGGGTTATGTTATTGCTAGCCGAGCCCTCTTTATTCGTACCTGCCTATCCCCGCTGAACATGGAGCCGAGTGTAATTGTCATACACTTGAAGTGTGGAGTGTAGCAGGATTGAATTCTGCTATTTGTGGTAACGGCAGGGGCAGTCAGCCGGCCACAATCCGGTTACATGATGCTGGGACACAATTCTGGGCACACTCCACAATACATGGGCCTCTACCTGTGAAACAGTGAAATCCCAGACATTCCCGTCACAGAGTCTCCTTTCGCCACTTCACAAATAAACCACAATTATCCTCATACTGATCGATATTTTTTTATATTTTTTAGCCGTCTATTTGGTCTCCAATGTTGAAGTTTCGAATCTCGAGATTTGACGTTAGAACCCCTGTTTTCCAGTTATCGAATAACCGTACAATGGATGCACTCAGCCATTTCACCCCAACTTTTTGGTAAATTTACTACCATCATGCCCTCCCTAAACAAATAGAATGACAATCAACTGATCAATGTCATTTCTGATACCTTGGAAATAATTTCCCTTTAAATTTTTCTTTTCCTTTCTCGTATGCATTTTGTCACATATTATCATTGTCACGTGTAAAAAGAAAATATTCAGCTTACAAAATGACATAAAAGGGAATCCCGGCTATCGCAGAAGCTAATGTCCAGCTTCCAAACACTAAATCGGCAACACTAAATCGGCACGCAAATGATCATCTTCGAAAGATTTTCCTTGACGTCGTTATATCATCATAGCTTTTCTTGTAGTAGTTGTGGTGGTTGCTCAAGTTCGTCGAATTTATATATCCAACGCTCTAGTTATGCTATTCCAGCACACCGCATACCACATCTTCAGCTGTTTGTGATGTATATGTAAATGTTTTCGTATCACTCTGTAAGTTACCTACCGTATGTATATACACAATGGTCGCCGTATGTCACGCGGACCTTTTTCGAATACCCGGGGTTGAAAAACCGTACTTCGAGGTCGTATAGAAAATCTTCGGTGTTAGTACTAAAGCGAAAAATCCGATTGAAAATCCCTAAGCAATAACCTATGTTGGATTAAAATTTCACCATCCATGGTAGCTTCCAAAAACTTGCCGATGCCGTCCTCAATCTGTTTACTTTATTCGCGTTCATCTAGTTTTAAAAATTAAGGGTAGACTGGTATTACTTCCTTACATCACCTTTTTCTTTGAACATACCCGTATATTAACCCTTTTCCCACCCCCTGTATTTCGTTGCAATGCACTTTTTTTCATTGCTTATACTTATCGCATTAAATGTTCAACTTACGTTAACTATTTATTCGAAAAGTATAATAATTGAACTGGTTTTTAAAGTAGTTCAATATAAACAAAAAGACTTATTCTGTATAATATCATTTAATTAATAAAAGACCCATGTTACTTTTCATGTCGGTAAGATCTACAAGTTAGTTAACAATTCCACTTTCGTTTAAAGGTATTGAAGTGCCATCAGCTAATTTAGTTAATTACGTTAAAAACTTATATCGTATGTTTATATCTTGTACTTTAATTTTAAGGAAAGCAAACCGACCACATATTATTAATACTACAACACAAAAATTTAAATAACAACAAAGCCGGTGTTGTATTAATAAAACGCCGGAGTCACGCGGCCTTTCGGTAAAAATTCGGGGGAAATAAGGAGTTTTTCGTCTTGTAAATGACAACGATGTTAATATCACTGGATTTGAACATACGACTTTAAAATAAAAAGCCAGGTGCATGATTACTACACCACGCACCATTCAATTACCGAATCGATCTCTCTTGACTCTTTAGATGCCAAACCGTTCCTCGAGAATTCTTAGGTAATACAGTCGTCAATGCTGGATTCATCACTATTTGTGCAAAATCTGTCCAAAGTTCCACGCAAAGGGGACCGAAACACCAATCAAACAGAACCCTCCCACTTTACTAGCATTTTTTACCACCCGATGGTTCCAAGTTTCGAAGTTCCATTTTCATGTCTACACATATCAGGAAATGTCGCTTTCAACTCGCAAATTTATTCAGCAGTTGAAATAGATGGTGGCGAGCAGAAATTTCCAACCGACAAGAAATATCTGTATCCTTGCAATGTCCAAGGCTCGTCGGTGTCTGAATTTGTAGTTTAATCCTTTTTATCATCCCTGTGCGCGTAGTCATAAACAGGCGGACCTTGGAAACCTCGGTGGAAATGAGGGGTTCGGTTACCCAAGAAGTCAGGAAGCGAGGGCAGTTGCCCTGACAAGGGTTTGCCCAGACATGTTTTAAATATATTTTTTGGATATTTCGGGGGCAACTCATGCCCCTTTCGAATTGCTTATATAGTTATTAAATCTGTATTCACATCAGTGGCTGAGCTCTATGTGTGTGTATATGTTCAATCCTCCCATACTTGATTGTTTGACGTTCGATTATAGATATTTACTTTTTACCATGTTCTTTGATACTTCAAGTTCATTGTGGTACAAATGTTGGATACTCTTTTCCGTTTTGCTCTTCTTGAAAACACCTGGAGGTTGTACTGTTGGTAGGGGAGAGAGTCGGTGGGGAAGACTCGGCAATGAATGGCGGAGATTCGGTAATATCAAACGAGAATGAATCTTCGTACGAGAGATTCCAGCCATACATCCAAACAGCATTCGGTGTTAATAAGTGGGGTCAGTCCCCCAATGTTAACTTAGTAACTGGCAACTGCTGTTTGTGACGTTTGATCTCCAATGTGTCCCAGATGCCCAGTGCTAGTGAAGTCCTCTGAAATATTTTTATTTGGCGATGAATACTAGCGCTGAACGGGGTACCTTTCTGGTGTCCCTGAACATTGTACTCAAGGCAGCACTCGTTCCAAATCAAGGTTCTTAAGGGCTAGGGGGTGTCGAATTCTTCATCGAAGTGGGGTTACTTGTCGACCTCCTTCGCCTGCTGTGACCAACTTTTTAAAATGGGGGTCCAAACCACGAGATAGCCTACACAGTTTCATATCATATTGTGCTAGTTACTAGCGAAAGCCAGTCAGCTTGAAAGGGCACTCCAGCCGCAGCCCAATTCTTAAGTGATCATCACAACCATGCTTATACCAACATAGTAACAAATAGACTAAAGTGAGGGCAGGCGCCCCCCAGTTTACGCTGAACAGGGCCCTAACGGGCCCGCATCTGGTCCTTTAGTCCCAGAATCTAAGTCTAGTTCTCAGCTCATCAAGAAACCTCTTCAAACAATTGTCTGGCCGTCCTGTCAATCCTTTGTCGTGGACCATCTGAAGCGCCATAAAAAGCCTTTGACAGCAGTCTTAAAGAAAGCGCCGGTCAAAACAATACCCGGATTGTGCTCCCAGCCTCTACGTCGGTCGAATTGGTCGAAGCTTGACACCGGAAACCAACGACGCCGTTAAGATTATAAACGAACTCTTCATTTGGAGGTTGGGCCCAACTCCATGAAGTGCAAAGTCTATCTTGATTCGTGAGTGCCCTGGGACATATCGGATAATCGATATGGATCGATACAGCAGTGAACAGCCAGTCTAATAATGGCCCAGAGGCACACAAAAGTGGATGAGCCATTGGACCCGGGCAGATGAGATATACGTCTTGAGTGAGATGCTGGCCACCCAATTCATCGTACCTCTTAAGACAGGGTACAAGAGGCAGCTTTGGAAACTCACAGAAATATGCATAAAACGTGGAAGATGCAGGACACATATCAAAATGCGACTCAAAGTGGACGTGGGATGATGGATCACGGGATGTGGCACGCGGGAACTCATCTGAATAAGCTCTATACTCGCCGGGCAAAGGACCTTGGTTTGATATGGTCCAAGCCTGATAATCGTCAGGAGAACAGGGTAATATGGGATGGTGCAGGTGACAATTACTTGCGCACAACTTCTGCGTCCAGATTTGACAATGGTCAAGTGAAGCGGAGCGGCAACGGAAGACCCACCAGCCTTGAGCGTGTCTCTCACAAACCGAGTAGGGGACGGGTGCAACCCTGAGCAACATTTTTCCCATCAAATCCCAACTAGGGAAATCGCATGTGCCTAGGAGTGAATGAAGCATGGAGGAAGCAGTCATACACACGTGAAGTCGCACAGGGCAACCATACAACGTGATGCAAAGGTATCCGAGAGAAAGGTTTGACCACTACCTACCACGAATGACCAAAAGATCAGAATCATGTACCCAGAGTTATTCCAAAGGCATGGGGCAAACCCTGCCATATAAATACTCCTCGAATGGGAGGGCTCAGGTCCCACAACACATCGCAAACCCATCGCAAACTGTTACACCATACACACTTGGCAAGCCAGTGACTGCTAACAACACCAGAGAGGAAGAAAATTTGGTGCCACACACCCTTTTCAGAGAACTATAAAATCCACACGAGGAAATCATCCAGCGCTGTTGAACGACTTTGCACTGAGTCCCAGATATCATGCCATCCTCCGGACCGCCGCCCCCTCCACCTCGCCAGGGCGAGTGGGTACAGAAAGTCAAAGCTGTGCCTCGAAGGGAAGACACCACCGTTCCCAGATCGACTCCCGTACTGGAACCTGCTCGTTCGGAGCCGCAATACGGTCGGGACGACTATGCTCGCTCATCATGCTCAAAAGGATCATGTGATACCAGTAGGAGTGGACACGATTACAAGTACTCAGACAACAACTACAAAAACAGAAGCAGCAGCAGCAGCAGCAACAAGAGCACAGGAGATGGGAATTATACTCACAAGTGAGGAGGGAGGCGATGGAAACTTCGCTGGGTGAGGTTTTGGGGTCACTTGTAACCAGAATCTGGCACTAGTCATATCTAACAAATGCGATGAGTTCGACGTCATTACTGCATTTCCATCTGCGCCTGTAAAGCAGTAAGTCAATCATCAGACGCAAGTTATACCAGCGATAACTATCAAACACGTAGCCGCCACAACACCTGACGTGGAAACTGTGGATATTACTAGATATCACTATAGTTAACAAGCGTGTGGGACCACGTTTGCGGAGTGCATGGTAGAGTGCCACGCCCGAGATGAGAGCTTGGAAGCTCTCATCTGAGGCGTGCACTCTCCAGGTGCTTCTTCTCCCGCTATCATCTATCTTACTACCATACTTCAAATACTATACTGTCTTCTTCATGTGTTGATGTAAAGACCTAACCGACAGAAACAAATCCCTTTGTTATTACCAAATTTTTGTGGTAGGAATATGGGTTTTTCTCCGGTTGAAAACTGTGGCTTAAATGTTGAGTCAACCGATGCATGGTCGTCTTCATCGAGCTGGCAGGTCAATACTTACAGTGCATGGTATTATCCATTTTCCAAGCACGAGTTCGGTTGGGTTCTTGAATTATTTTCATGTCGTACTTACAAGTAACAGGAGAGTAATCATTCTTAATATAAATAGAGAAAAGCTAACTGTTTAGATCTATACCTTACACATAGCTTGAAGTATGTAGTCGAATCACCCGCAGATGGCGGTGGAAATATTGAACGTTACACGGTCGCAAGGCCGGCGAGCCTAACTGCTAAGGTACACCACCCTCAATATATAGTAAACACGTAACGTTATGTCGTAAAATTCATTTATTTCTATTCAAATATGGCAATGTAGAATCAATACTGTAGCATGTATCAGGAAAGAAGGACGTTTGGAAATTCCCAACAAAAATAAAATAAACTTGTATTGTGTTGGAATAGCAGCCAATTTCAGTACAGTCAAGTCAACTATACTTACAGTCAGTTGATTGTACTGACTGCAAATTGACTGCAGTTTGTGGGATTGACTGCAAGTCTAGTGCAGTAGGTGCCCACTTCAATGTGGGGCACGGGCCAAAGCATTTGGCCATACAAATCAGCGTGCAGACCTGCTAGCGGTCTGCCAAACTTAGAAGTAACCACATCACCACTTTCAATGCCGCACCAGTTACTTCGACCACAAAGATTCGAATCTACTAAGTTGTAACGATAAAGGCCTACCAACACTGATCAGTGCTTGTTAGGTTAATCACAGATAAGTTAGGTAAAAGAAGACGTTATTTTCCGGTTGTTATGCTTTGTTTAAGCAAAATAGAGGAAAGATTTTTGCGAAGAGCCCCTATATGTTGTGCAGTTGTTTCGCGGCAGCAAGTAGAGAAGGTTTATAAACTGCGAAGTAGTTCGCGGCATTTGATACGTTGCGACGGTATCGCCATTACCGAAAATACCAAAAAATCTAAATTGGAACAGTTTTGAAAACGTTAAGATTGACCGCCTAAGAGTTTTAAAGATATTTAAATTGTTGAGTTAGTAAACGACTAAATCAATACTATAAAGGCTACTATTATTACAGGTATTACTACAGCAAATTTCAAATTGTAAAATCGAGTAACTCTTATGATCTTTTAGTATAAAAATAATTTTAATAGTATATCTACAAATCATTTCATCTTTTATTACTTTTACTTATATACCCTTCAAATTTTGTCATGAAAGCTTTAAAATACACTGCAATTATCATTATACTGATCTTGTTAAAAAGAATGCAATTAAAACCCTTGATGTGATCTTTGCGAAACATTATAATAAAAACCTTTGGTTTGCAAACGCCAACAACGATTCTTTAATTAAGTACCTTATTAACATAATCGGCTTTTATATCTTCGACTCTAAACCTAGTGAAACCAATTAAGGTTTGAAGGTTCTCCACGATTTCTAAAAATCGTTGAAGGATTGGACCTTAAATATGTGAAAAATGGTAAACCAACAAGTTAAAATCAAGTTAAAAACTAAATTTTTGAACTGAAGCTTTGAGTTCGTGACGAATGAAGAGAAATGGAGCAATCTGGCAAATGTACTCTACGAATACACAACCGACAAAGATCGTGAATGGATTTTTAAAGATAAAAGCAAAGGTAAAGGTATCGTAGGGAATAATATTCCTCCATATTCTCATATAAGTTCGCAAGGTCTTACTTCAATCTAAATGAGTTTCTCAAATTTTCTAGCCCAAAACCCATAACGGGTTGTTGCTACTAGCTGTAAAGAATTATTTGACTCGCCTAAAACAAGTCCTTAAGTCCAACCAATCAATTAAGCAAAAACCTCGCCAAGCCCCTTAATACTAAGAGGATTATTATTAAATCCCCTACGGAAATCTTAAAGTTTGCTACCCCTAAGTATCTTAACACGTCTAATTTTAGTAAATAAATCACCGCAAGAGCTGCTTGACGTGCGAGTGTATTGTAGGTATGATTACTGGGTTTTTCTTTTGAAAATCCAGCAAAAAGTAACAAAATTTCCTATTGGTTTTAATACCTTTTCCAGAATAGGTAGAACCATTTAAAGGGTTTTTACAACCAATATATCACTTTTCCTATTTGAGATATCCCTATAGTGGATACGGATTAGATAGCAATCATTAATTTCGATAAGATTTGAGAAGGAAAAGATAAATATAACGATAAACTATATAACCTCCTTCACTTTAAGTTACGCCCGTTTTTAAATATTTTTCGCCAAATAAGGATTGAATTGCGAAACTTTTCCTCGTTATTTTCCAGCATTTTTACCGGCTAACTCGCAGACTATTACTCTATGTACTTAAAAATTTCTTGTCTTTTTGAGAGATTTATTAAGATTTCAAAGGTAATTTCGAATTCGATATTGATCTCGACTAGTACTACACAAATTGGAATATTATGAAGTTTTTCTATATATGAGATTATGAATGGAAGTGGGAAAATACGATGGATCTCTTTCATTAGATTTTTAATGGGTTAATATTTTGTTAATAAGTGATAGTGAATGTAGGAGTTGACGAAGGTATATTACGTTTGTAAGTACAACCAGTTCTTACGTGCTATAAAGCGTTCAAATACTCCTTATAGTGCTTTAACGCCACTTGTTAAGGTTTTTTTTCTAGCAAATTGCAGTCTTCCCTTACCCCTTTAATAGCACGTGTACCGAATTCAACTAATATGTATTCACAAACTTAATAGTTTAGTAACAACGATAATGACCTGTTTCATATATATTACATCGACTGCAAGTACAGTACACGTAGCTAATACGGCTAATAAAAGGCGCGGAACTAAGAATGCAACTACGAAGCAACGTTAGGAGGAGAGTATTCCTCTTCATTAAAATCTTTAAGTTGGTCGCGACAGTTGATTTCAAGTATCAAGATATATTGGATTTGCGATAAGTAGAGTTGTTTGTGAATACGTTACACTACTGTCAAAAACGAATCAATATACGTAATATACCCTAAATAATACCCCTTCACTTGAGACCAGGAATACAATAAACGTATTATAGACTTGAAAGATAATAAGTTAAAGGAGCAGGAAAATAAACATAAGCTTATTGGTTGGTACGACGATATTAGCATTGATTCGAAAGCACCATAATAAATCGTTAACTACGTTAACTTATATCGCCTAAGGGTAAAACCCCTTATCATCATTAGAATGATGAGAATAATAGCTTAAAATACTTATTTACTATGTACAATGGCTAAAAGAAATACATATTTCAAAATATTATACTATATACTAGAGTAATACAGAACTTAATAAAAGGATATTTATAATACGTCATGTTACGAAATAATATTAATATCATTACGAAGTTTGATTATACAAATACCGGTAAGTCTAAAGTTGATTTTGGCTCTGGAAAAATCTCATTTCACTTGAATGGACGTCTTTTACTACACTCGTTCAATCTGGTATTCTTCATATTTTAAAATCTTTTGCCCTTTGTCTTCTTTCTCTTAAAGACGTAAAAACTCTCAGAATTAATGTTAATATTTGAACTAACAAACTAATTAAAGTTAGAAGCGATTCAAGGATCCCATTTAGTTTGAAATAATTATACCATTAAATGTACTTTTATAGGTTATAAGTAATGGTATTAAACCTAATAAAGTAAAACACTAGTTAACTATATTGACTATTGAATTACCCGGTGACTAACTGGTTATATAAAGTATTTAAGACAACTCATTATAAGAATTTAGACTTACCAGCGTCAAAGTAAATTAAAAGGCTTTGCTACCACTAATAAACAAAATTCTAATCCCCTGCAAAGTGAAGTTGATGTTAAAAGAAATTTAAGATTTCAACTTTAAATTTTCCTAAGCCTATTATCGCTAGATAAAAAACCAATACATTGCGTTATTAAATCCATCGCGGCGTTTTACTATATTGAGTTTCTTAAACCCATTTAAAGCGAGGGAAAAAATAGGAGGTACTATATACTTTATAGATTAACCTGTACTTCAACCCTCAAATGTATTAGTTTACGATTAATTTTATGGCAATGAAATTTCAATGTAATTGTTGGCATGTCTTTAGATCGTTGCAATGTTATCGATTCGAATCGTAGTTGAAGTAACTGTAGTATTGCATTATTTAAGTGATGAATGTATTATTCTAGGTTTGGCAGACTGCTAGCCGGTCTGCATTGTAATTTGTATAACCAATTATTTAGCACATGCCCTAGTGTAAAATGCAGCGTACTATATTCGACTTATACCCAATACAGTAATTCCACACAAAGCAATACACTTACAGTATGTAGTACTATTATAACACTGTCGGCTTTTTAATTTGTATACGCATGCCAGTATAGCTAACCAATTTTTTCCCAGTTACCACTAAATTGTCCCCTCGTTAACTAGCTAAATCCGTATTCATTCCAGTTGACTTACATACTAAATTACACTTCATTGCATGTAAAATAACCCTATTTAACCTCAATTACTCCGTTGCCCTGAAGTTCGAGTTTATCGACTCTTACAAAAAGTTTTTTTTCCACAGGTCTTTGCAAGCTTCCACTCCTCCATAGGCCTTTATTTCAACCATACTAATTAAACAGATCCGCATCATCAACTCACTGGCAGTTTTTTAGTTTGTCACCATATCCCTAACTACCGTTACGTAATCTGAGTTTTCTGGGCGACCTATTAACGTAGCTCTCGATACGTATAGTTAGTTATTGCTATCTATAAACCTTTCCAAAGCCTTATTTAACGATACCTTTGTTATAACATTAATAGGGTTGTCTTTTCCATCGATCCATCGGAAATCCTTAATCTACCTCCCTTCGTATTCTTTATGGAGTGCCATTATGTCGATTATCAAGCGTTTTTCGCTAGTGGTTTGGAGTTTTGAAGGGTATTCAAAGAGACTCTTTAATTTAGTACAAATCAATACCGGAATAAGGGGAATATTTAGCTACCTGTTAATAAGGTTAAGGGTTTCCCACTGTGCTATACCTACGTTAAAGCCTGCCATTATATAGTAGATCTCCGAAGCTAGCACACTTTATTCAATCCTTTTAAACTTAACAAAGATTAAGTAAATCAGGTTACTAATAATATTAAACTGATCTTCCCGCTTACCTTTATTAACAAGGGACATTGGGAAGCCAATTTATAAAGACAAGTCAGTATTATTTACAAAATGAACGTCTATAAAAATTATTAACTTTACCCTTAACAAGTTGATTGGAACTATATTAATTCCGCGGTTTAGATTTTATATCTTCTACTCGAGCCTTTTATTTAAACAGTCAAAGTTGTTATCCGTTAGCTTTTACGATTATACCGAGATAAATAGGTCGCATAATATCTCCGATTAGTATAAAGTGACAATATAGCTGCTACGGGCATACTACTCAAGGTACTATTAGGCCTTAGCCATATTAGTCTTAATAATAGTAGCCTAAATAGTGCTCTAATCCTTTTAGCAAAAGCTAATGCCGGTATTAACACTAAGCATGCAGATTAACAATCCATTAATTCTAAGTTAACTATCTTCCGTCAATGTTATTACCGGCTTGTAATTCCAGAATTCAAAGTCTTTAATTGCCTGCTGTTTCAATATTAGAAAATTAGCCCTTCCAATGAAGAGGGTGTCATTAATTTTTATACCCACTATGCCAAAGTCATTCTCTTACATTGTCAGCAAGCATGGATCGTATATGAAAGACTTTATCTCCAATCATTACTTAAAATATAACTGATAGGTCAGAAACTAATAGACGCCTGCTTTAGCTAGTACGTACAGTAGTTTGACATAGCGCACTACTGTTCCTAAAGGGTAAATAACATGTAGCTCCTATAACAGTTGTAACAATACTATCTATTATAAATCTATAATTAACTACAGATAGGCCTACATTACATCACAGCTATTTAACATAAATTTAACTTTAATCTTAGGTAACAAACTTGCTTCTAAAACGCTCACTAAGCGCTAACTGATTGTCTGTATCGTTAACGACTATGTAAGGATCTAATCCTTACCTTTATCACTGTATCCCTAAGCTATTAAGCGTAACTTTTCGTATGGCCGCTCTGTGGTCTTACTTTGAACATCGTAAATAATCCACGACTAAAAGATTATGATATTTAGGTTTTAAAAGTTAAAATCGATTTTCGGAACGAATTGTACAACCTTTCGAGCTAATAAGCCGTTAATATTGACCTTTTCTCTTTCCTTAAAAGGTTTTCCAAAGGTTTTAATAATCTCTTATACTCGAAGCTTTAATACCAAGTTTTGGTTATCCTTTTCTTTCCTACTTACCTAAACAGTATTTTAAATACGGTCTGGTATATATTCCTCCTCTTTATTGTTTCTCTTCTTCGGAGGTCGTCCTTATTGACGGCGTTTCATCAGCTTATCTATTACGGGTAGGAAAAGTTCGTATTAAATTCAGTCGATTAGCTTAAAAGTCATTATTATTAGTAGTCCTAATATATAGCTTAACCTAAGTAGTTTGGAAAGATACAGGACTGTTAGCAATTTCAACAACTACTTCAGAATTCATGATACTTAATATCTTATATAGGATATCACATTTACCCGGCACCAACTATACAAGGACTTCATTTCGTAATATCAAAGTAAACACATCGATTATTAAGGGGTCATTCCTAGTGTTAAAGGCGTTATTAACCTGGCGGCGTGCCGATTCTTTTCGTAATTCTCTTATGGTTTTACCGTATACCGCAATACGTTTCTAAGTATTTATCAATGGCGGACATTCACTTGTCAGGTATGTGTACACTCCACAAACTAGTAAAATTAACACTAAGCCGTCAGGACTTACAGTATCGTTCAGTCCCTTTACTACCATTTATAGGCGTGCCTCCGGACCCGTTAAGCTTTTAATCTCTAACGTAAAAATATTATACGCTCAACAAAATAGGGCATATACCCTTTTAACCATTCTAATACTCCATTGGGCTTTCACAAGTACCTATTTATACAGGATACCTATTATATTAAAGTCTTCCTAAAACTCTACTACCATGAAGTTCATACCGGTATCGTAAAAAAACGATGTTAGGTAGCGTAGGTACGTGTTAATGTATAGTATTCTTAGCGTTTCGCACGTAGGTTTTATCTAAAGGGACTTCAAAAACTTGGCACCATAAAAAAAGGTTGCGGAATCAACGATATAAGTAATAGGCTTATTGTCCAAGTAAAATACATCGATGAATATCTCGTAATTAAAATACTTGTCATCTTTTAGTATAAACTTAAATCTTTGGGGAGCTTGGACATATATTTAACAGTGTTAACAAAGCCTTTCAATTACCTTCATGGAAAAGTATTCCACATCTTAATACCCTACGAAATTTAGAACTTTATATAGCCTATTAACAGCTAAATGATTAAACCTCTGGTATAGTTAATATATCTACGCCTCCATTAAGTTTAACACCACTATTTTCGGGCCTTATAAAGAAAACTATAGGTGTTCCCACTTGAAGGCGAGTGAAAACCTTTAGCCAATTTTGACCAGATCATATACGTTAACGTCGAAGTTAACATCAAGAGTTTTTATATCCTTGAACTAAAGTAAAAAAGGGGTAAGAAACTTATGAATATAAAACGTAATTGCTCTTACAATAGTTTAAATTACCGTTATCTCCAAAAACAATTGTTATTTTCTCAGGTTATAGCCGATTTTAGAGTTGTTAGCATCGTAGCGATTAATCTTAATAGCTGTAGTACCTTCCTTTCACAGTGTTACGTACTGCGAATAGCCTCCTATTAAGTATATTACTACCCTTGTATCTGGCATTATACCTTAAAACGTATGGTCCTCGTAACAATCGCAAAGATCAAAGGTATATAAGGGATTAAAGGCTTGTTCAAGGTAAAGGTAAAAGTTTTCATCACCTAAATAGTAAAAAAAAACATAGTCTGCTAGTTACTAGACTGCGCTAGAAATAATATCTTCGTGCCACTTAATCTACTTAAGGGCGTTAATGTCGTTAATTGGCTTGTCGTCCTCAAAGTTTACGATTTAATCCAAGTAATTCTATTTAAAAGAAATAGGTTATTGGACGTGGTATACTGCCTTCCTATTGTTACCCTCGGTGGAGGGGTACCGAATTAACCAATAACCAAACTTGCCACAGATTCAATATTTCTTGCTACTATCACAATAATAGTGCTTGCAGTTAACAGGCCTCCCTAAATTTTAGCCTTATTAGCGCCAACGTAGCTACTACCTCCAATATGTGATCGAAGTCGGTAAGCCAGACTTTAGGCGTTATAAGCGCCCGTATCTATAATTACAATCGATGTAGTTAACTACCGTAAGGTTTTCTTCATCCACATTAGGGAAGTTACTGACTTAGGGGTATATACTAAACGAGTTTAGTATACGCGTTATTATGATAGTAAGCGAGAAACTTAATTAGTTAAAAAAGCCTTCACAAGTAACATTTGAACGTTATAAGGCGTATTCTAACTTGCTAACGACTGTAACTGCTACTCATACCTTCTCGCGAAGTATAGCTTCACCAACGTAAGCTTTCCTTATTGCTTTTTAGTATAATATTAACTTCTGAAGCATCTGATTAAAAACATCCATTAGATTTTCCTCTTCTTTCTTCTTCATTATTATTATAGTTTAACGATTAGTGATCTAGTATGTATTGTATTAAGCGAGGTAAATATCGTATTCGAAGTAGCTCTTTAAATCATTGTCAATCTCGCGAGACTTAATAGATTTAATAAAAAAGGTTAGGTAATGGTCTCTAGCATCCCCTGTAACGGTTTCAGAGAATAGTAAGTAAAAACCTAAAAGGGAACTTCCATCTATTTGTAAATATTTAGAAAGGGTATCATTTTGAGATTGAAAAAGTTATAGAGCTTTCTGTTATATTTCTCTCTGTCGTTCCAGATTTTATCGAAGTCTGTAAACAACTTGTAGTCAATATTAACCATCTTAACAAGACTCAAAGATAGGTTGCGATATGTTATCCTAATCTTAATTAGTATTTTCTAACAATTTAGGCCTTATAACCTTCAAGGTATAGTGCTAAAGGTAATTTCAAATCACTTGACTCGAGAGGTAACGTCTTGTGATAAGACTTGTGGTAGGGTTTCACGTGTAAGAAAGCCTAAAAGTGGAAGGGTTTTAAAGGGCTTATCGATTAAATTGCTAAGGAGAGAAAGGTACTTAAAGGGTTTGGAAAGCCTAATGATCTTGCTTAATTGAATAGTATAAAGCACTAAGGTCAATACCTTTGGTCGCGTTGGCAGCCCTTGCTTTACGCGCTCTGCCGCCGCTAAGAGTGTACTCTACATTATTATGTAGGGTGTTGGATTTCCGAATAGGTTAATAGGTTTTTTATTTCTGATGTGTAAAAAGGCTTAACCTAACTAAGGGTAAAGGGAAGGTCCCCTTGATCGCGTGTAGGAGCGTTAAAGTTCCTTAATATCCTTTCCTTTAGGGCGTATTTTTTTAGGGCATTCTTTAAGCTATTTAAGTCGAAAAGTTTTCATACCAGTTTGGTATTAACATAAGTTAGCATATAAACCTCTTATAGTTTAAGTTTAATATCAATCCTTAACTTAATACCTTTTTGGATTAAAGTCTACATATTAATGATCCAGTCGTTAAAAAAGTTACGGAAATTGTTAAAGATGTCGTTAGGATCATTAATATTATATTGTTCAACGACGTAATAATAGGCGAAATTAGTAAGGTGCTTTTCGATAGAGTTTTCCTTAATATCCTGTCCCCAAAGATCGTAATTATAATACTTTATAAAGAAGTATCTGAAGGCTTTGATTACGTCTTCGCTGACATAGTCAGTAATAGTTTTATAGCGTTCGCTTACGGCAGCTATCTCAATCTGTCTGCTTACATAGAACGTGTAGGACGAGAAACTTAATGATATTTAAGCGTAGAGACTTGGTGTTTTGGCGTAAAGTCACGTAAAAACTTGGTTACTTGGCGACTTGGCAACTTGGTAACTTGGCAAGAAGTCGCGTGGAAACTTGGCGATTCAGCGTAGAGTCGCGTAACGTGACTTTCTCGATGTAACTTGGTGTTTTCACTCAAAGTATCGATCTTAACTGTTAAATTAGCATAGAAGAAGTGGAAGGAGTAAAGTAAGAGCAAAGGTTTTGGTGTAAAGGGTAAGGTCGGAGGTCGTTATTGGTGAAAAAGGGCGAAAGTTGTTTATTATAGTTATTTAGTATAGGGACTTAGTCGTTTTTCTGTAGTAATAGCACCCTTAGTAATACTAAATTAGAGGTTTGCCAATTTACCGAACTTTGAAACTTTTAACAGTTAATTTTAACGTCTTCAAGAAGGATCAATTAATATTTTTTCGTTTTTTTAATAAAAATACCATTCCTTACTTTATTTTTCCATAAAAACTAAATAGCCTCAAGATCTTCTTTACGTATTGCCGTAAAGACTGCACAATAGTAACAGCTCTTCACAAGAATTTTTCCTCTATTCTAACGTTAACGTAAAGCGTAATAATCGGAAAGTAGCTTCTTCTTCTACTTAGCTAATATGTGCTTAACACAAAAACTACTAATCAGTATTGACAGGTCTTTAGATCGTTATATCTTTATCTATTTGAATTGTAGTCGATGTAATCGTAGTATTTTATTAGTCAAGTATTGGATGTATTATTCTAGGTTTAGCAGAATGCTAGCCGGTCTACATTGTAATTTATATAGTCAATTGGTTATCCCTTGTCCTAGTATAAAGTGCAGTATACTTCACTAGACTTATACCCAATGCTGTAAGCTTGAACAAGGAAATCCACTGGTAGTATATAGTATTATTCTAACAGTAATATTAAATTGATTGTTTTCAATATTAATATGTTTCTACTAAGGTCTATCGAGGTAATAATAAGGTTAAAAAGACTTACGTATTTTTAAAAAGGGCTTACAATATTTTCACCTGAAGAACTAGAGATTTTACAAGTTGAAAGACACAGTTTTAAGTATTTGTGAAAAGCCTTAACGTTATTATTATCTCTAATGGTTTTATACTAATTTTATTGTAATTTGAAGCTTATGAACCTATAACAAGTGAATCGGTACTGTTGCTCAATACCTAAAATCATATTGTAAAATATAATAAAACATTAAATCAATTTGAAAAAGAGTTCTCACGACGCTTAATCAACGATACTTTTGATATCAGGAACGAATCATCGACAATTAAAGGGTTATTTTTGTATTTTCGAAGTGAAATCCTAACCTGGAAAGAGCTAAACAGATGAAATAAAGTATATAAGATTTTAAATATCTCTAAGATAAATTTGTTAGTTTAAACCATTGATGTACCCATTGATTTCGATGCCACAAAGCTCAAGCCGAATAAAAACAACTCAAATTTGATAAATACTATTAAATCAAAGATCTTAAATACAAGTCAATTCACCAATATAATGCTTTCGAGCCGATTATTAATCAATCTACAAAAAGTTGACAGCGTAAAAACCTACATAAAAACAGGAAAATCATTGAAAAAGGGGATGGTAACAAGGAATATAAGCCTAATTAAGTATATATAACAATATGTGTGTCTCGAAAAGAGGGTACTGACGGAGAATTTACCTTGAAGTTACGTATGAAACGCATTATTATTATACTAGGGAAACCATTTAAGGAAAACAACAGAGTAGAAATCGAAAGCTTTTTTATTCATAAAACTATTTAACTTGTACCGTTAACGCAATTTAAAAGCAAAAACGTCACAAATTGTAAGTCGAGGATAATCCACGAGATGAAAAGCAAAACTACAAACCGGTTATACGAATAGTTACGGTTAATTATTGAAGGATACGGTAATAAAGGTAGGGGTTAAATGATTATTTAATCGCCTACAATCCAAAGGTTCAATTTATGTGAATTATTGTAATTACCAATAGTTTCACTGCTAACATAAATAGTAAATTCTTACTGAAAGACCGTAATATAAAGTAAACATATAATAAATACTCTACGAATTTTTAACGGAATATATGATTAAAACTTACGAAACAGTTGAAAAATTGGTTCATGGCTAATACAGTAATTCATTATAGAAAACATTGATATATACGATCCAAAGTAATTATTCATTGTTTTCGACATACAAAATGTACTTTATAAACTAACCTAATATAATGACCCTAGTAATCTACCGTTATTTACGAATCATATTAAAATTAAACTTCGGTATCGTGAACAAAAAAACTAAAGATACCCCTTTCAACGGAAATTCCGGTTTGGTTGCAACAAAATAATTCGTTATCGTAACTTCAGAACTTTCAAAATATAGGACAATTAAGCCGTAATCAAAACGTATATAATTTAACATTAATAATGAATCGATAATCCGTATCTATAATATTAAATATGTTGACTATATGCGTAGAATATAACTTAATCTACGCTAAAATAAGTAAGCTACAAACTCGACGGCAATTAATAACTTCGATAAGGCAAAATCAAAACAATACCTAAAATAAAGGGTATATTTGGCCTAAATCGTAACTTTATGTTGAACAAAGGTATCATACGACCTTTCAATTTCAAAGAAATATAAAACCTATAAAAAGAGGATTTTAAATAGTCAAATAAAAGTATTTTATAGAAAATGAACAATTTTAAAGGGGTTATTATTATAGTTTCGATCGAATCACCGTCAGCGAAGTTGATAATTATTACGAACGACTCCTTTCCGAAAAATAATTGCTTCATCTTTATTTAAATTCCTTATAATACCCCTTTACGAGAAAATTATATTAAGTAGTTTACGATTACAAATAGTTTACCACACTAAACGTTCGGCAAATATAAGCTCATAATACGAAACATATTAACAATAGAGGTTTGTGGCATAATAGCAAGTTTTAACATTAGTATAGTGACTAATGTTTCATAAAAAATCATTATCAAACAGCTTGGACTACCCCAATACCTATAGTTATATATATCAACTGAGAAAGCCTTTACAAATGCCTATTGAAGTTGGGTACAGCCAATAGAAACGTTAAAAAATATACGTAATGACCATAAGGAATGTATAAAAAGCCTGGTAAATCGATAAATTCCGGTAAATCATCGGCAAAAATAACTCCGTCAACGTCATAACTAAAGCCAAACCCAATATTACCTGGGAGAAGTTTATAGACTGTAATACACTAATCGTGAGAATCGAAAGCTACGTAAATCACTCGGTATATAGCGTAAAGAAACAGGAGTACCCAAACAAATTGGAAGATTATCAAGGTAGTAAAGGCGAGAACAATAATAACGTGTAAAAAAATCAGGCTAGGAAATACTCGCAAAGGGTATGCAATTAATAAAATGTGTAATACGCGCAAGGCCATGACAAAAAATCTATATAGTGAAATTATAAATGAAGGGCTCAGAAATATAGGGAAAAAGTCTGTAATTGGTATTAATTCCAATACAAATGAACTGGAATTAACAGGGGTTTGGCATATAGATTAAGGAGGAATCTTATGGATTACCACCAATTGTTGATTAACCACGCTAACACGCAGGCACAAAGCAAAAAGTCTCTAGTATTGAAATAGAAGCCAATTGCAGTACAGTCAAATCAACTATACTTACAGTCAGTTGATTTTACTGACTGCAAGTCTAGTGCAGTAGGTGCCCACTTCAATGTGGGGAACGCGCCAAAGCATTTGGCCATATAAATTAGTGTGCACACCGGTTATTAGTCTGCTAAACTTAGAAGTAACCACATACCCAATTTCAATTCAGCATCAGTTACATCGACCACAAAGATTCGAACCTACTGCATTTCTACGATAAATGCCTACTAACATATTAAAATAAACTTGTCCACAGAATATCAAACACGTCAAAACTAAGGTTTGTGGTTCAGTTCATCGATACATGAACACTAGGAACCATAACATGATTACGGCTGCGAATAATATATGTAGATATTAGCGGTGACGATTAAAACCTCAACAGTTTCAGATTTGCTAAGACAAAACCTTCATAATAGTATCGGCTCTTTGAATACAATTTTACCTTTAGGTTTCTACAGCAGGTAATAAGAAGATTGATTATCCTAAAAGATGGAAAACTGTAGGGCCATAATTTCTGAAATAAGCTAAAATGACGTCAATTTCGTTGAGATATAATTTCTATACAATTATCTTAATATTGAAAAGGGTTTTATTATATTGTTTAATAAGACTCAACGTGTTACGTTCGATTATGTACTTTCGTTGGGAAATATATATTATACCTTCTATATAAATAAACTTGTATTAATGAGTTGAGTATTTGTACCCATACGTTAAGCTCAAACAAGTAATTAAAATTAATTTGGTTTATGAGCTATAGGGATTGCATCGTGTCAACTTTTTGTTGAAGATCGCAATTTAGAATTATACAATTTTAAATTCTAAAAATATTTAATTAAAAAACAAATAACTTGAAAAATACGTATAATTTGTATATAAATGTTTTATCTTCAAGTAGGTAGGCTTTGGTATTTCTTTATAGAAATAATTCAGGTTTCTCAGATAATACATATTCCTATAATACTATGATTAAATCCTCTTATAATAAACCATCCACTGCTTTCTAATTTTGATTTTGATTTAGTTAAATTCGTTTTTACATAAATTTGAATATAAAATGTTTAATAGAACAATTTATGTAGAAATTAAGAAACCTTGAAAAAAATCAAATTAAAGATACTATATCGATTATTATGAATAAGTTATTTTAAAGCATCATCGTAAATTTCAAATCGGAACTTATATTAATTTTCAATTGAAGTTGGTTGTTGAAAATTGGAAGTTAATGTTTCTTACCAAGTTATGAATCAAATTCCCTTTTCATGAAGGGTTGTATCATTGTTATACAAGTTATTTATTGTAAGAAAAGCGTAATTTCCATTTGTATCATAATTAATACAACTGTTTATAATTGGTAAGATTTAATTAATATTGAGGCTGTGTCTAAAGATAAGTGCAGTGATGAAAGTGATTATGCCAAGTCATTGCCGCTAGAGAATTTCCATCATATATAACATATACCATCGTTATAAATAAACATGAATTATAGAAAACATATAAATGTTAACGACTGACGACATGAATAATTAAATATATGATTCAATTATTTATTTAAATTTTCTTGAAAGGGGTTTATACATGATAATGATTTAATGAATTGTAATTTTTATGAGAAAAAGTAATTGTATTTATTATCTCAAAGTACTAGGGAACTTTTTTTCAATCCGTATACGTATTTTTTTTATATTGACAGGGAATGAACAATGTTTCAGAAGTTGTTAAAGTTAAGGATATAAATATTATGCTTGGGTTATACTTAAATTATGTTTATTCGTTATAAAATGTACATAATACCAATTAAGCCTGTTATAATACTTGATTTACAAATTTCGTTTCGTCCACAAACACGTAGAAACAATATCAATATTTATCATAAATTTCTCAATGATTTTGATGGTAATGAGTAAAATTTGTAAATTAAGATTGTTTAATCAACCTTTTTTCATTTGATGTATTTTTATAATTTGCATTCTAAACAGTATCAGTTGTAGTATTCGAGTTAATTTATTACATTACCAAAGTCAAACCGGCTCTTTAACTTGTTATCGTTTCTAAAGTCTATCTTGTATTGTTTTGACACATGTAAATTTCAATGTCTATTTAGTATGAATGATATTGAATTATTTTAACAAGGTTATATATACTATTATATTTCATTTTATTTGAAGGGAATATTTTAACAACTTTGATACTAATGTATATCTGACGAAACTAAATGAAGACGTTGTTTCTTCATATGAGAAACTAGTATAATTAATTATCAGTAAATATATAAACTTAAATATATGTTATTATTGATTAAAAAGGAACGTAGATCGGTTGAAAAACGAAATTGAAAATAAATTTTTATTCTTTACATAATCAAAAATATATTAAAATTCCAATAGTACATATTCTTCAATATATCATTACTGAGTATGTTATTTTGGCTGACGGTTTTTTACTTGTGTATTAATCTCAGCTCGTTGTTTTGTTTACAAAAGCGGTGATAATCAAAGTCAGTGATTTTCAAATATTGTAAATATCTTTATGGATTACATTTGTTCAAACGAAACACATCATAATAAACCTTGTTAATTAATAAGGTTTTCGTCTTTTAAGTATATAATTTACCAACAAGTTGTTCTAGTTCAATATTTACAACGTCTACTTAAATGTTATATATGACTTCATACTGCAAAGTATTTCAAGCATGATTAATAATAATTGTTTCACATTATATCATTATTTAGCCTTTGGAAATTTAAAACGCGAATTTATTTGATCTAACAGTTTAATATTATCAATAGTAGGAGAAAACATCTTAGTACATTGTTATGTTTAAGGGAACTCATTCTATATGTTTCATTTTGAACTGTGGTTATAGCTGTAATTCCCTAAAAATAATTGCGTTAATAGATTGAAAAATGGTACTATAAACAAAGAACTGTGTTACTGAAATCAAATTAAATTGTTTGCTGAATAGTTACTTTTTGGATATATAAAAATAATATTTCACTATAACGTTGAAGTTTTCAATTTAGCTAACTCTCAGATATAGTGAAAAAGAATACCTTGACAGTCACTCCTAATTATTTGAATTATTGTTGCAAAAATTACTAAATTAATTACCTTTTCGATATATATATTGTTGTTTTTGAGTAACTATAAAAGTGATATATATTTCCGACGTAATATATGATTTCTTTGTTCGCAATAAATTATATTATGTCAATGGAGTATCGAATTTTAATATGAAGATAAATTAAGAAAACAGCTGTTTTAAACATATATCATTAGTATTGGGCAAATTTTAATAATTTGACGTAAATCATTATGATGTTGGATCAAATTTAGTGAGTTATAATTGAATTTATCAACATTTACAGGCATTTATTCGAAACGACCTTTTTACAGCAGTAAAATGGATTAAAGTAAACCTAATTATCAACGTCGTATATTAATACATTTCATAATTTAGGTTGGATGGTTGTGAGTTTTTGGGTTGCCGAGATAATCGGTTGTAATTATTATATGTGTTTTATATTCAATTTGGGTTTCTTTAATGATTAGTTGTTGGTTAGGTACGTATTTCAACGTATGAACAAGATAATTTAGTGTTTAAAGTTCATAGTAATGATAGATGAAAGAGGTAAAAGAAGAATCTAGAGTACACACCCCAAATAAGAGCTTAGATACTCTTACCTAATACATGACTACTACCATATACTATGCTAATTATGTTAGTATATCCTTTAAATAATAGTAATGATATGGATATCGTTCACTTGTTACGTACAGTTCTCATATATTTAGCGTAGTAGTGACAGTATTTATTTGTAATGTAATCCTGAAAAAAATATTGATTATATACTTGATAAATGTAAAAAAAATATTCAGTTTAAAGTTTTAATATATTTTCAATAGTAATAGTGCGATGTAGGTCGTATCAATTTTTGATGGGTCGGCGAATTCTATAAGAATGTGGTTGTTATAGACGCGTGATTGTTGATATTATGTGGTGTAAAGTCGGTTGAAGTCATGCATTATGTATAGGGAATGAGGCCGGAGCTGTCGCTCAAGGTGGTCGGATTTTGTCTATAAACCTCGATGAAGGAGGGAAAGAGAAGTCCCTGCTAGGGAGCTGCTATGGAGCTAAGATGGTGTAACCCCCGGTCACGTGACGTATGGAAGCGTGTTCCTATGCGGTTTCCTCCCTGCTCCATCGCATCGCAGGAGCGTGTAGAACTACCAGGGTTGGATCCCTGTTAATACTAGCCAGGCACTAGCTTGTAACATTA
>JASMMZ010000003.1:130958-162368 GCA_038502455.1 Anisogramma anomala
ATATATGTGTGTATATGTATTGTGCATGGCATAGAAAGTAAGAAAAAGGTTGAGCGCGCCTTCCAGAATATTGTGGTGATATGTGTCAGGTGCTAGGCTATGCTAGACCGAACGTCACGTAAAAGGTGCTCTAATGCTTTCCCTATAAATAGTCACTAAACTCCAGTTTCAAAACGAAAGTTTCTTTCCTCCTTTAACTTGCAATCTTCCGTATAGTATAATATTGTAGCTTTCTTTATAATTAGTATTAACCCTTGAACCACAAGTATAATACTAGTATTATAGTCTTTTCCTTATTTGAATTGTAATATCAAGTTCCCTTTTTACATTCGTCTTAGTCTAACAGTAAATTCTCAACTTGTTACCGAGGTAAATAAAGTCATTGAAGATATGAGTTACGTATTCTAACGTTACTTGATTTCTACTAACGAGTATTGAATTCCCTGCCTAACAGAATATCAATATATATCTCGATAGGACGCGAAAATAAACGTATTTTGAATATATTTATAGGATAACGTATAACTTTAGGAAAATTTACCAATAAACCGAGGCTAAATAATCCCGATAGCTATGAAAAATCGGTTAATAAACGGTTAAATACAAATACTCAGTGTTGTCTTTACTTCATCGAGACTATAAGCTGTAACATTAAGTAGTTTTATATGTCGCTAAACCTCGATCCAAATATAAATAAGTTTGTAAAGAAATCATTTAAGGCTTATTTAACGTTTAACTTTTAGGATCAGGTTGATTTTGAATTTTCTTGAACCGCTTTACATGTGTTAATGAATGGTTAAAAACTATATAAACTTAGGTAATCGTTGCACAAAAATCCATAAAGGTACGTTGTATTACGTAACGGAAGATCAATACCCGAAGCGGGGCGTGTTTCGTCCACGTTACTCCCGCACGCTTTAAAGACTTACGGGCTATACAACTAATGAACGAAAACGAAATATTTCAGTAAATTTTTTGTAATAAAGTGAAAACGTAAAGGAATCGGTTGACCAGCAGCTAAAGACGTTATTAAAGGTAATAAAAGATTGAATTAAGGTCTCGAAATATATTAATACTAAGTTGGGTCGTATGAATACCAAGTTAGATTAGCTATTAAAAATGAGTTAAAAAATGATGAGTAAGAAATTAAATCAGGATTTCGAAGATATATTCGAGTAAATCCAATCGTCAACATTTTATTCCAATCTTTATTAATATTAATACGTTTGTTTATTACCCGTCTGTTAACGGTCTATATGTTACTTCGTTTCGTATAGTAAAGTATAAATATTAGGCTTGTTCATAGGCGGGCTCTAAAGGCTTATCGTTATACTTAGCTAATTCGTAACGCGATTCAAAAGTATTAAGTATCACAGTATTGAATAGACTCGAAAATCACTTGATTATCAAGTATATATAATTTACACATTGAACTAAAACCTGCCGTTTGAGTTACTTATAAAGTCGGAAACTTTCAACATAAAATTTATTATGGGTTCGTAATATATTTTCGACTTAATATTTTGGTTTAATTTCACCGTCGTCGCCTATAACATTTACGACTTATGATTATATATTTCGAGTTTGTTAGGTTAGAAATGCCTTTAAAACGGATTGTACGAGTTAATCTATATAAAATCGGGGGTACTTTCCTCCCGATACGTCTAATTCGACAATATAAGAGTCGATTACATGCGTTACTCCGTACTTATCGTAAAGTTAACTTAATTTTTGGGAAAATTCGTTTAGTTTATAGTTTTTTTTTTAAAAAAGCTCAACGTTTTTCTTAATTCGAAAACATTTTAAAAAGAAGCGCCGCTTATTAACGGCTTCTTTCATACTTTATTTCGTAACCGCAATTACTACGTATACAAATTCCGTAACTTCACGGATCCTCTTAATAAAGTTTTTATAATTTACGTATAATATCTTGATTGGGATAAAAGAACGTTATACCAATTATATAAAAATGACGTAATAACCGTAAGTTATAAAAAACGGGTTAATAGTAATATTAATTCGTATTTTCATTATCCAACGTTAATTAATATCCTGGTAATAAACAGTTTTATTCGAGTAAGGTATAAGCAACGAAAAAATATAAATACGTTAAAACTTTGTAATTTACCCGTTCGGTCGCGTCGTCGTTTTTAGGGTAAAAGGTAGTATTTAAATGCTATTTTACCAGAATTAGATCGTAAAGACGCTTTCAAAACCTACTGGTCTAAATTAAACTATAGTTGTTAATAAACGTATGCGAAAATTTATAAGATTGTTAATAACAATTTAAAAACTATTTTATATAAACTTCGGCGCTTATAATAATTATAACCTTAAAGGTAACAGATTGAATTATACTATTCGTAATAACTATAACATAATATAAATCGCCAGTATATTTATAGGGTAAATAAACCATAAAGTCAATAAAACCTCGCTTAAAAGTCGTTCAAAAACTGAAAGGAGTAAGAAAAGTCTTTTTCAACGGTATTTCCAATGTGTTACACGTCCGTAAACATTGTAGTTACGGTAAAAACTATGGACAGCGCGATGGAAGCCGGGTTGAAAATACGTTTTAGAGAAAATGATGATGATAATATTGCAGCTTACGTAACCGGTAAAAAGTAAATTATGTGTAGCTTAAACTAACACGGTAATAAGCAGATTATAAATAAGTATCTAAATACTGTCACGAAACCGCAAAACTTTCTCATCGTTCACTAAGAATTTATAAATAAAAACCTTTAACATACGGTTATCGTTGGTACGAATATTCATTAGAAAATGTCGGTCGCCTATATATACCGCATATACCAGTCGTGGGTGGGTAATATCGCGTATAATAACGGTATTTGAACAACTTTAAAAGTAAATGTTAGTAAAATGTTTACAGCCATTCGGAATGAATTCGCCGTCGATAGTTAACCAGAAAATATACGTACATGGAAACGGTTTGAAAGCGAACTATTCAGAATGTAATAATTGAAGTTTTTTACTCAATTAACGTGAATTAAAAAAGCTTTTGAAAACATTTAAATTTCGTCATAATGACGTATCGGGTCGCGTATAGTCTGTTGCTTTATTATATACTAATCCAAAACGAAATTACAAAAGGCGTTAAAACTAATAGACTGGTCATTCGGAAAGATGTCGTATAATTATAAAATACTCTAAGTTTTTATGGATTATTAAGATCATAAACAAAAGTACCGTATCCAAGAACTCCATATTCTATGTTTTCAAATAGCTTATAATTTCGAATAACTTCTTATCATAAATTTCGATATTACATTCAATGGGAAACAAACAACGAGAGTAATAACTTATGAGGTATATGTTATAGTAGTCTCGCGCTAAAAAAAAGACAGGCTCCTAGCGCCTAACTAAAATAGTCAGCTTTTAAGAAGGTGTCGCGGTTAAAATCCCATTACGAGAATATAAGTTCGGAAAAAAAACTAAACTTAAACCGTTAGAAAACAGTTTTTTCCATAAATCATTAACTAAATAAGGTACTTTTAAAGATTAACCGAAATAATGGATTTCAAATCGTAAAGTAATCCCTAATATAATGCCGGTAAAAATTTATGAAATTTAAAAAACCTCGTATTTTCAAAACCGACGTAAAAGCCGCCTACTTTCAAATAATGTGTAGCTTTTTTAGGTTTATATGTATATCGACGTTAGATTTAATAAAGAAACCTAAGTAATTGGTTTTATAAATACCGAATTCATATTGAAAAATATTTCAATTAATTTCCGGCGGCGTTTAAAACGTTAAGAGTTTATTTCACTTTAATTATATAGTTATCAAAGGTGCCGTTAAAATAAAAGAAAACATTATCAAAATCAACCAAAATAAACATTATCGAGGAAAAGCCGTAACAAATTATTAACATACCGTTAAAAGGTAATTGAAACGTTGAAAAGACCAAAGAAGGTAATGAATCATTCGAAAAATCCGAAACATATATAAAATACAATCTTTTATTCATCTCCCTCTTCTATACGACGCTTATGAGAAGCGGCTTCAATATTAAGGTTAAATAATCACATAACTTATAAAATATTCGCCAATGTTTTTAAAAAAAAGGAAAAAAGTTACTATTCATCTTCGTAACAGTATTAAGTCGGCTATAATCGATATAAAAACGTAACCCTTTTTAGTTTTTTTAACGAGAAGTATGAGAATACCTTTTAAAAAGCTATTCGTTCGAATATAACTCTAATCAAGTAGCTCGGTTAACTTTTTACACAATATAAGGAACTTCTTAGGCGATATGCCGTATAAAAAAATCTTACAGGACTTTTAAAAATTGACCTTAGTTATCGGTATAAAAGACGATTTTGTAATCCGTTTCGAAGCGGTAAAAGGGTAGCTTATCATTAACGGCTTTATTGAATAATGGGGCGAATTCTTTAAAATCGATAGGGAATTCATAGTAAACAAAAACGAGTAGTTTCGGAACGAATACTTTACTAATATATTTAAGGTAAACAGTAGCAAGTTACGTATTAACGGTTTGATTTTTACGGGCCTTTGGCAAAATAGCGTAAAATGAAGCAGCGCTGACCCCTTTCGATGTTTTTTAAACAGGTGCGAATCCCTGGTTCCAAAAGCGATAGTAATCGGCTCGACTTAAAAGTAATATATATTTCAAGGTGTTGTAAGTAATTTATCAATACTTTATCTAAAGGTCACTCAAAATAACATTATATTATAATGAATTGACGATATAAGCGTATATCCGGTAATGGTATTTATATAAATCGATATCTAAAAAAGTTATAAAGAAAATAAGTCGTTAAGAAAAACCGGGTATATAATATGTAGCTTCGCTAGGTCGTTATAAGGGGATAGAAAAATTAGGTAACTTTAAATGACCGGTAAGCTATTTATTTATAACCTTATAGTATTTATAGCCTAAATTTATCAAAACGCGAATGAAATGAATGAAATTACGAAGTAAATCTTTTATAAACGGGAAGTAATTTAAAAGTAAGGACGAAGTTACCGAGTCAAATTCAAATCACATAAAATCCTATACGCGACTATATATAGAAGTTACACTTTTCCCTTCTCGGGGTCGATAAAATCTTTAACCGAAATAAAATTAATTCCTATAATGGCCTTAATATTAAAGCCGTTGGGGTGTTCTGTTAGATCCTACGGTAAATACAAATACGTTAACCATCCGCGTCGTAACGTGAATATAATCCAAGGCTTTTATGAAGGAAAAGTTCCAATTAGTTAACCTAAACGGCGCGCCGTTTAAAAACCACTTAAAAGGAATTTACGCTAGTTATAATAATATCTCTTGAACTATCTCGAACGGGCGCATTGCCGTTGTTATTCATGTTATGTAAAGCGACCCTAATAATAATAGTACTAATACTGTCGTAATAAGTGTAAAAATTATAAAAACCTTTGTTGATAAGTTAGGCTCGGACAATCTATTCGTTATAATCTACGGGTATATAGAGGGGAAATAACGTGTTATCTGGTATATTATTAATAGATTTTTTTAAGATTACGAGCTGAACGGCGAATGCTCATGCTATACCGTTAATTTTCATGAGTTAAGCCTCCTAAACGTTAACAAAACATAAAATCGTTTACGAACTCCTTATTTTATATTCGTAAGCCGAACCATAAATATTTCAACCGCGTTAAAGTTGTATTCATAAGCGTCAAATAATGTTATAAAGGCGTTAGTCGTTAGTATCGCCGTCGTTTTCGCGGATATAGTCAATTTTTATATTGGTTTTCACGAGGTATTTCAACTGTCAAAAGATATTATAAAAATGATTTTTCTTTAGTATGGATAAACTTTCGGTTTCGACGTAATTTACGTATTATTGTAACTTTTTATATAAAGAATCGTAACTTCATACCATAAAACTTAACCAGTTGGTTCAAAGGCTTACTTTAAGGTTGTTAATGCTAGTTGAAAGGGGCGTTAATATCGTAATCGGAGTTGAAAGAGTCCAACTTTTCGTCGTTTGTAAAGTTAACATGGTCCGTGGTAAAAAGTCATATGAAGATAACGTTATTTGTAACGTATATAGGGAAAACCTTCTAAATAGGAAATTATCCCAAGGACGTAAACTTGCCAACAATTTCGAGTTATCTGATTATATTTATTAAAGCGCTTAGTAAGTCGGTACTTTGTTATTTTAAGTATATAACGTACTTTCGAATGGCTGAATTCCGTTTGATAAGTTCTATATTTCAGGCATTGATAAAATATTCATGTTTAACCGCAAGTTAATCGTACTAAACCGCTAAAACGCTTGAAAAATATTCTTTAACGCGTACGTCGAGGAATCTTTTACGACGTAAGGGTATCAATTCAGTAAGTTGAAGGATAAATATATGGCCTTGGGCTATAGTTGTTAATGAGTAACTAAGACATCGTTGGAAAAAAATTGAAATTTATATATAAATAGACTAAAGCCGGAGTTATCGTTTAAGATGGTTGGATTTTATCTATAAACCTTAATAAATGAGGGTGGGAAAAGTGCCTACTAGGGAGCTGCTATGAAGCTAAGATGTTATAACCCCTGATCATATGACATATAGAAACGTGTTCTCATGCGGTTTCCTCCCTTCTCCAAAGCATTGCAGGAGCATATAGGACAACCAGCATTAGATATCTGGTAATATTAGCCAGGAAATAGCCTGAAACACATTGTCATTAATTTAGAAAAAACTTCGCTTTTCCCGTTAATGATGCGTTACCATTATCAGGTAAGTTCCTAATTAACTATATAACGCTTTTATATTGAATTACTAGATTATAATAACTTTACACAACATTTCTGCTTGTAGGATCAAAAATCAACGGCAGTATATAGCATGTAAGCGCATATGCGACGAGGAGGCTGTTGCCGGCACCTCCACTTTTGTACTGGTATAAGCCGATTATAATGCCGTCATCAGCCCTAATAACCCCTTTAAAAATTCATCTACAATCGTTTCTCCTATTTGTATATACCACCGTATCGTTTCTCTAAAGTTAGAGTTGTTATACAAATAATAGTAATAGTAGAGGATAACGGGGAAAAGAGCAGTAAGATTAGGAAAAGAACCAGCTGCATGAACAGGGGCAGAAACAGTAGCGGGAAGAGGTTATCAACCTTACCTATTCACTTGAGATAAAGACCCTGCCCTCCCCAGTTGCCACTACCAAGCGTCGCAAACTTAATATTAACGGGATTTGATACAGTATATAATATTCGTTATTCGAATAGAGACAAAATTTAACGTTTATGTAGACGAGGCCAATATAACTGATCTGGCTAACCGTCGGGAGGCGCGCCTGATTAAGGTATGCCATAAAGGTGTTTTAATATATAAATCCTTAAAACGTAGGACAAAGATTAACGCTGCAGGCTCCTTCATATCCATACCTTATATTCTTTATTCGTCTTCGTTACTGTATGGATGTCCGCTGGGAAGTATTGCTAAAGCGTTGGTATATTCATTCGTTGTGACCGTTATAACTATGACGGTCAGGGTTTTACACCCTTTATTATTGGGTTAATCCCGTTTGTTAACGACTTTTTACGCATAGGACACATGTAAGATATGTTACTGAACTTTATTGACGCATTATTCAAGACTTCAACTTATTTTTTGGCAGGTACTCATACACGGTCTATCGAAACCGTTAATTTTATTACCACCTAAAGTGTAGGACTACGCCTGTATTTTATAGGTAAATTTGATAATACTTTTATCTGTTTTTGAGAGAGTAGCAACTTAGTACCTGATCACCGATCTAAGAGTATTCGGCCTAAGGCGCTGGAGATGTTAAGCATTTCTTAAGACGATAACGACGACGACAATAATGATGCCGGAAACCATAATGAAGAAAACTATGATAATAAAGAAAAAATCTGCTCTACTTTTTCCTAACTCTTCAGCAGCGACTAGTTACCCAATATTGATTATTATTATAAGTAAAAAGGATACCAATAGTCTCTTACCAATAGAAACATGCTTCAATACAAATAGATACATAATAAAGATACTCATGATAAAGAAAATTTATAATACAAATGATGAAAAGCACATCTAAAAAGTAAAGTGTTTAAAGTAAACGGCTATTTAGTTATTAATATCATGAAATAAATGGTATAAATGATGAAAAACGATATCAAAAAATGAAATATAAAGTAAAATTCATATAAAACTAATAGGAATCGCAGTAGCCTATCGGGGGCCAAATCGTACGACTTTCTTAACAACGTTGATGAAAAGAGTATTGATAAATACAAACGCCTCCAATACGTTATTCGGAGTACCGTTAGTCATCGCATCTGCTGAGTTCGATTTCCCATAGATACATCTCCTCTCTTAAATCTCGCGATGTTTATATAATTCGTATAAGACCATAGAATTAATTATAAAGCGTGTTTCATTAGTTATAACAAATTTAACAAAATACTCACAAAGGTAAAAACAGGTAGTATAACGTATTAAACTAATAGCTTTATATTGATGCTCTAAATCAATATACGCAACATTATCATTATAATAATATAATAGTTGAAGTTTTTAACCATTAAATAAATTTGTAAGGTGATAACTAACTGTAAAATACATTAGCATATAAGGGAACTATAATAAACGATACAAATACTTACAGTAAATTGATCTTAGGTATTTGTATTATGACTGATAATGAATATAAATTTTCTTTATAAATTGCAATTTCTGTTATGTATGATAAATCTATCATTAAAAATATGTAGTTTTGATGTAGTAAAATCTAAGTGTACGAATCGTAAACTACGTTCAAGATTTTGAATTTATTAATCCAGGTGATCATTCACTACTTGGAATTCGTTAATAAATTTTTTTCGTTCAATATTTCGTAAGAACAAATAATTCAAATAGAAATTCGTAATACGCAATTTATTTAACCTAGTATTTACATATACGTTAATATAGGTATTCTTTGGCACGCTTCATTTTAGTTATCTACATATAAACGACTTGATTAAATACCCTTTTTGCGTAAATCTCACGATTTAATTTAAAAATGAATTCATTGTATTATAAAGTTCACATATCAATACTTTATTAAACATATCTTCGACCTCACATTTAAATTAGATTTGTAAAACTTTAAATCCATCGAATAGAAAAATGTCGCGTTGTACAATATTATAGTATTATTCATGAACATTTCAACGACTTTAAATCTCAATACACTTTAATTTGCGTATTGAATAATATTATGCGGGTTGGGATGAAATAAAATATATAAATGTTATTCCACCTCCATTGCATCGTAAAGTCGTTTCCATAACCTCTTAGTTCAATACCAAACTCATTAACTAACAATAATATCGTAAAACACGTCAAATTCTTAAAAATAGCTTAAAAACAGGTTCGTATGAGTTTCTGAATCCATAATATTTATTACTTACAAATTAAAACTTTACTAAACAATACTTAATAATTATGAAGTAACGTCAGTCATTGACTTATATTGAAGGTAAATCGATGTTAAAGTCGAATTAAGAGTCTTTTGAAATTTATTTAGGAACTGTTAAATTTTTGAGAAATCACTTTGGACGATATTTTTAATAATTCGTTCGTTTATAAATATCATAATTTTGGTAAAAGCATTAGATCATACGGTACAACTCAGGATAAACGCATGTTTCAGATAAAACGGTAATAATAACGTGATGTACCAATTAGTCAATTATACGTAGATTATATATAATTTGAATTCAAATAGTAATAATTATTACAAAAATAAAATTTAAATACTATTATGAAATCGTGAAATATCATTGTTGTTGATTAAATATTCTGAAATAATAATTTTAAGTATTTGGTTATGTTAAAACATTTATTCATAGAAAAAATATGGGTCGCCTATATGTATCCCGCTAATAGAACGAGGTTTAATGACAATCAAGGTAATAATAACATTCCAATGAGTTTAAAAGTTGATGTAGGTAAATGGTTTATAGCTTCCCGTAATGAACTCGTAAGTAATAATAAGTAGAAAGATTTATTTATTCGAAAACGGCTCAAAAGTAACTTATTCAGGGAGACAAAATGACAATTCTAGGTTTAAAAATCTGGCTTAACATCATCTTTTAAAATATGTTCTTTTTGGCGAAATATTATATCGGATTAAATATGAGTTACCACACTATTATAAATTAATTGAAAATTAAATTTAAAAATTAGTTTTCATTAACGCATTCGTGTTGGAAAACTCGTCGGGTGATTATGAAGTATTTGAAGTTTTTATGAACCATAACAATAGTAAATGAACTAATTTTACTACAAAGCTTCTAATTTTTCTCTTTTTAATAATTCATAATCATTAATATTTGTTCATTTTCAATTTCGTTTTTATATTAAATTGGTAAAGAACGACGAATGGAATACGTTGATAGTTATAAATTATTATATTCGTTTTGTTAAAATAAAAAGTTTTTAATGGTTTTCCAGTTGGAGTTTTATAAACGATAATTGGTACACAAAGGAGAAGAGGCTTGAATCTCTTGAAATTAGCGTTTTTCGGATTCTTGATAAAAAATGACCCTTTTTCTAATTGAATGAATTAGGGCGTAAGCTATTATTAGAAAAATTAAATGAATTTTCCATTAAGTTTGCTAAAGTAGACAAAACTCTGTACTGTTGGTAGGCCTCTATTGTTGCAACGTAGTTCTCGGTAAGGTCTAAAACCTATTCACGTGAAATAAGATATTTAGAAGAGTAATCGTTGGATTGGTAAAGTTGTAGTAAAGATAATAATACGAAGGAGCATCTAGAGGTGCACGCTACAGGTAAGGGTTTATAAGTTCCCACCCAGAGCGTACTACTCTAGACCGCTCCACGTATTGCCGTTCAGTCTGGTACAGCCATTTCAGACCGATCCATGCATAGAGCACTTTTTGTTTTGCAAGAGTGCAGCCTGCAGCGTAAGATGTTATCATATACTCTGCAGGAGTGCACTCTGCAATACAGTGCACTGTTACTTGCCCTATGTATACTATCTATGAAGGTATATGGTAATATCCACAGTAGTCGATTCCAATTACTGTGGTCGAAATAACTGTTGCTGTATTGATATTTTTGATTGAGTTGATGGATTTGTAATTTCTAATTTTGGTAGACCACTAGCCAGTTTGCGTAATAATTTGTATGGCCAAATGCTTTGGCATATACCCCACTTTGAAGTAGGCCCCTACTGCACTGCACTTGCAATGCAGTGTACTTCAGTCAAACAATCTATAGTTAATTTTTAGTATCTAGAATTAACTTTGCTTACTGTAAAGTTGACTTAACTGTACTGCTTTTGACTGCTATTTCAACACTGGCGGCTTTTTATTTTGTGTCTTCACGTTAACAAGGCTTTCTATTCATTCGTGACAACCTCTGAGTTCGTCCTTAATCCACGAACTAGTAATAAGTTGAACCCCTATTAATTCCGATCAATCTGTATTGAAATCTAATTTAACTATGTCCCTTTATAGCCCTTTTTCTCTATCCTTACAAGGCCTCCGTTCCTCAACTCCCGTATATAGGTCTTTTGCTACAGTCTTATGAGTATTACGTATTTCATTACTTACGTACATTTTGAAAATAGTTTAAACTATTAGCATTATCAATTTTGCCACAGCTGCTATCGATATTAATACCGTGGTAATTTTTTAGTTTCATAATGCAACTTTATTTCTTCACTTTCCATGCTGGGTGGTTTACATAACCTCCGCCTCGAATAGTTAGCGTATTGCTGTTTACAAATTATTTGAAGGCGATATTAGTTGTAGCCTTAGTTATAAATTTCATGGAGTTTTCTTTGCCATTCATCTACTATAATTAATGAATTTCCTGAGTGTCTTATACCTCTTTAAAATTCATTATATTTATCGTAAAACATTTTTCATTGGTTTTTTATAGCTTTAATTGACATTTATAAAAGCTTTTGGGGTTATTACATGCTACTTTAGGTATTTGAGGTAGTTCGAGATGTTTGATGATAATTTTTAATTTTCTTTTTATCATTATTCAGATATTTGAAACCGTTAGTATATTGTAAACTTTTAAAGTTATTACGCTTCGTATTCTACGCGTATATTAGACGAATATCTAGTGTATAAAGTTTTAAATGATTGTTCATTGTCTTTTTAAACTTTTTATTGATTATAAGTACTATAAGCAAGTTAATATAAGATGTAAAGTTAGTATTATTAGTAAATAACTCTTTTGTAAAGCTGAATAGTTTCGTTTTCGTCAGCTTTACCGAAACTTTGTTGATTTCTCCTTTAAAGTGATTTAGTTATCATTAAATACTTTCATTTAGCTTGTTAAAATACTCTCTTTGTTGATTTTTTGTTTTCATCGTAATAGAAAAGTTGTACGACGCTTCCGGTTCGTATAGCGTAATAATTTAAGCCGTACAGGCCTTTTAATTGGGGTATCTTAATGATTTTTCCTCTTCTTCCTTATAGATAATCGTTAGGCTCCTATTTTGCATTTTTTGGCGCAGGTTGATGTAAGTGTTGTTTTAAGCCTCAATACCATAAATACGGATTATCGATTTATTCAAGTTGTGTTGTTTGCATTTAACCAACGTTTCGATTGGCTTATACTTTCAAAGGCCTGACCTTTCCATGATACGTTCTTTCACCGCTATAACCCCGATATTCTCAAAGAAAATGGTACCGTTAGTTTATATATTTACGATTTTAAAGGTTTTCTACTTTTTGAGCAATAGGTACGGGTTCAATGTTGAAATTTCAATGCCTAACTTGTTTTTAAAATAGGCTTAATACGTTAAGAGCTAATGAACGCCTGTTTAGAACAGTTCGTATAAAGGCTTGATATTGCGTATTGCCTTATAGGCCAGAAACTTGTCCTTTAAATTTTCGGCAGTTTTAATACTATAATCCGCTTAAGATTGGTGGCAAACTCTATGTATGTTTACGTAATTTCCTAGCTATTAAATGTAAACTAACTTTTTGTATTAGTAGTAAAATGAGTAGTAATAGCGACAATTAAATCTTGGATAATCTTTTGTATAATAGATATTTAAGTAAGCATCCAATATTTCCCTTCATTATTATATCCTTAAGTAATTATCTGTAGTTTGTCGTGCGGTCAGTTGGTAGTTTTACCTTTAATCATGTAAATTATGTTCGATTTCAAAATAGTTACGTTTGAGTCTTTAAATTATATTAGCGGAATAAATTATATAACCCCCTATAAAAATAGGCTGTTAATCTCTGGTTTACCCGTTGGACTTATAATTCCTTTAGCACATAGCTTGTGGGTAAATTTTCCGTTAGACTTTTTCTAAGTTACTTACGTGGTTATTTATACTTTTCCAAGGTTGTAGTTCCTATCGTAGTCCTCCTTTTCAGTATCTATTCTCGTTTTTGGTTATTTTACACGCCGTCTACATTTTATTGGCTTGTCGACGATTGGCTCGGGGGGGTTTTATTATCTCATCTATTTTGTTCGACAGTTATCGAAGTCAGGATTTTTATCGGATTGAAGAGTTTTTTTTATACGGTTAAACGTGTATGATTCGAAAAGTAACAGATTTGTTAATAGTTTTAACCACCACATTTAGGCTGGTAATATTTAAGATTTTATACGATTTATGTCATTTACCTCGTTTTCGCTGCGTTAATACTTTACTTTAAATGGGGAGGGATAGCTTGTTTATTGTTGATAGTCTATTTTTGATGTTAAGGGCTTCGTTAACTTAGTAGTATACCGATTTATTCCTTAGTTCCATTAAGGCTTTACTGTATATTATCACCCTTTTTTAAGTGTTTTGCCATGGTGAAGACTTAATTATTATATTTTTGTAGGTCTTAAATACTAATAAAGTTGTTATAAGGACGTTAGGGCTATTAATATCGTTAAGATATTTTACCATTATTTAAAACTGTTCTTTTTAGTTTGTAAAGCGTTTTATTTTTAGTGTAAAGATATCGTAAGCCTTCGTAAGGGAGAGTAAGCCCTTTCAACTTTACTAATACCCTAGTGAGTCTTAACTGCAACCTATTTACATTAAATTCCAATCGACCTTGTATTGGCTTGAAACTTTATCTTAATCAAGTTGGTACCAGTAATGTGAATTAGTATGTTTGGTAGCCTAAGATGCGTATCAATCTATAAAGTTCGTAATAAATTTCACTTTTTTGTTGCTATAAAAGATTTATAGAATTTGGGGCCATAAAAAACCGTAGCGGAGTTTATAAAGTGAAATATTAGTTTACCGTTTCATTAAAATACGTTTAAGACGACTTTAAAGTTAAAGTTTTGATTTTTTTAAACGTTAATTGAAATCTTAGGGGGGGTTAAGAGTGTATTTTCCGGTGGTAATACAGCCGTTTCATTGTTTCAGTGCCGGCAAATCTATATTTTTATGGTCAATCGCCCTTAAAATCTTGTAAAGCCTGTCAATAGCTAGTTCATTAAGCCTATGATGTAATTAACAAATTTTCGCCTTCGTTAAGTTTAGTATTACTAATTTTAGCCCTGGAAGATAAAATTAGAGGTGTCCTTATTTGAGGTTAATTAGAAACCTTTTACTTTCCTTTACCTATAATATTTTATTAACTTCAATATTAACATTGAAGGTAAGGCTTTTTAGGTATTTAATATGAAGAAGGTAAGGGGTAGAAAATTTCACAATGTGGAAAATAATATAGTTAAGTTAATAAAAAATTCAACTTTCGTCAATCCCAATAAAGATAGCTTTTTTAATATTAATACTAACCTTGGTCTTATTAGTATTTGTATGGTTAAGTTCTGTAATAGTATTAGTAACCCTTCGTAACGCGATATATTACGAATAACATTTTGTTTAGTACCGTGTCGCTCCCGTATCCGATATAATTCCTTTAAAGATCTGTTTGATATACCGATTTTAAATGGTGAAGAGTTGTATAGGATTAGTGTCCTTTTTTTCATTACCAGGAAGTTCCTACTATATAGCAAGTATAGTCTGACCCTCGCTAATATGAAAATACATACACATACCGGTGGGAAGGCTTGCAACCTGAAGTCTTCACCTTATACGCACAGCTACCACCCTATTTAGTTTCACATTTCTAGTTTGTATCCTTTAAACTTGTTGAACAGAGCACTATATTCCTTATACCACACGTATATAAACTGAAAGATATATCCTCCACACCTATGACCAATTTCCAAACCGTTACGCTATATATACTGTTAAATGTTTGCCAAAGGGGCCTATTATCAACTATATAGGTCCCTGATTTCTATAGAAACCTTTTCCACCAACGAATATAGATCGCATTCGTAAAGGTTGTATTCAAGTGGTTACGCCGAAAGAGTATACCAACCACTGGGTGGATTAAATATTAGTTTTCAACCATATACCAATAATATAAAAAAAAACAGCTTTTACCTATAGAATAAAATTCTAAGTTAAACCTTTAACGTGAAATTGGATCTTAAACTAGCCTTTCAATTAAGGCCTTAAGATACCCTACAGTTTAAAGACCTGCAAGGGTATAAAAACTATAACTTGGGCTAAGCCGTATTGTACGGCTATTTTAGTTCCTGTTGAACGCCTACTCGTATCGAAAATCTGACGGCGGTCTTGAAAGAGTGACGAATCTATAAAACACATATATTTTGGTTGAAATCCTGTGATGGTAGGGAATATATGCTTTATAATACGGTAAGTAATGTATGTTACACTTGAAGAATTACGACGCAAGCTATCTATTTTCCACAGACTGCAATCCTAAGAATCGTAAAAGAATCGTAAAATGAGTATATTACTAAGCGGGTAGTATTCTAAAAAAAAAACTCTTGTTTGGACATCAAAGGAAACGCATCCATGGTATAGTCAAAGGCCCCGTTCAGTAAGCGGAGCGCTATTATAGTTATCGACGGCTTGAAGATAAATGAATAAATAAATAAAGCCGACAAGTGTGAGAGTTTATAATAAAGATCTTTTGAAAGATCTTGAAATATAAAAGGAATTCAACTTGCATTGCAATTGAAATTGTAGTGTAAGTTTAAGTCTGAAGGTTCCGCTAAGTAGTGTGATAACAGTATGGGTAGCGACGGCTTCAAGATAAATGAATAGATAAATAGATAAATAGATATAGTCATCAAATTCGAACGCTTATAATGTTTCTGTTTAAACCTTCAAACGCAAAAGAAATAGAACTTGTATTGCAATTGCAGTCCAAGTTCAAATTTAAAGGGCCATGTTGGAATAAGTAACGAGGGATGGAATCGCTGATTGCGAGGGCTATTCTCTGGGTACACCGCTGCGCGAGTGGTGCGCCGGGCTAACGACAATCTTGATAGCTAAAAAGGGGTCTCCGGAAAAGATTCAAGTAGTGGTAAAGCCGATTAAATATGTTATCGTGGAATAGGATGCATGTAAAGTAATAGTATTAAGAGCAGCTGGAACTGAAAAGTTTTCTCAGAAGTGGGCACCGTTAGGGTTTACAGTGTAGTCCCCCTACTTTCCTTTACAAGGTGGTCCGTGCACCCATGCCAAGAAAGTTGATATGAGGTCTAAGATGAGTTAGTATCTTTATCGTTATATTAGCGATAGGGGTTTTCACCTGTAAGACGGTATAGAAATACGTGGATGGCGAGTTATTATATTACTTTTGTGCTCGCGTTAGTATTTTCATGTTAGTCGATAAACCTTAGTTTGTTTTTTTTCTTTTTAATTTTATTATTTTGCAACTGCATCACACGTAAGATATAGTCCTCGTTTTGTATAAATGGGAAATGTATGTTGTATATCACTTGTTTTGATTCTCATTCAGGAATAATATAGCATATTAATAAATCGCCATGCTTACCGCAAATTCAATTTCTCTTGATATTTAAAGTAAACTTGTTTAGTTGATTTAACCATCTTAAAAAAAAATCACCTATTCTATGAGTGATTTTGTTATGTTTTCAGGTCCAAGTCTTTTGTTAATTATACGAGCAAAGCTTTCCGTACTTGGAATCAATGTAATACGTATGGGGTTTTTTTTTATCGTTACTAAATTTAGGGGTTGAGAGGTATACACCGATCGAGCCGGAGACTCGAGCTATTACGGTTACCAACGAGGAATGCAACTAGCTATAGAATTTTTCGTAAGTAGCGTTAAAGTATTGAAGGGTGTATTCGAACTCCTTATAACCTATAACGGCTTGCTAAACCTACTGGCATAGGGTGTCTTCGCTAACTCATATGTTTCCTATTACTTATTGGCAAAGTATAAGCCCATTAAGTATTTAATCAAAGAGGATTATCTTGTTTTTCATCTTTTTTGTAATTTAATATATAAAACCACTTGATAACGTTCAATTTGGTATGGTATTAAGTAAAATTAATATCGTATTCGATGTAGCCTTTTAAGCTATCATAAATTTCACGGAAGTAGAAATGACTCGTTAGGTACCGGAGGTAGTAATACTGGGTTTGTTAGGTAAGGATACTGGGAAATATCTAGTGAAAACCTAGTAATTTAACATTGATTTAGCGATAGATATTGAAGAATGAACGTAATTTAACGTCGAAGAAGTTGTATAACCTCCCGTTATACTTTTTTTCTCTCTATAAATCTTAACGAACGTAATAATTGCTGCGTAATCCGTATTTATAATAGGGACGTTTGAGGGAAACAGGTAATGTACTCGTCGTAAGGACCCTTTGAATCCCTCGACTGGTATTGGAGTTATTGCTAGTAGTTAGGATAGCTATTTTTGGATGAATTTGAAGGGAAAGACTAATAGTTCTACCTATAATAGGTTCGCGTATAAAGTTAAACCTTCCTTAATTTGGTTTATAAAACTAGACGAGGTAAAGAACATGGTAAAAAGGAATTTAAGGGTTTCCGCGGGTTTGGTAATACAATTATTAGTGTTAGGGGTTATGTCAAGATTCCTACTTAATTAACTAGTACATTTGAGGGTTTGCTGCGCATGTATCAATTTTTTTTTACGGCTAATTACGCTAGCGCGTTGAAAACCTCGTATGATAGGGGCTAAAAAACTTACTAGGCTTAGGCATGTCTTTGCAAACGTGTATAGTGGTGTTGAGGGATACTATTGCTAGTAATTTCTTTTCCTTTTCCCTCGTTTTTAATGGACCTCTAAGGTTTTTCGTCGGTGGCACATTCATAGAATAAGTTAACTATATTACTCTCTTTCTCTTTTTTCATAGGTTAGTGGATCTCTTGTTTGCTTAGTTTAATTTTTTCCCTCGTTTTTACTTGACTATCTGCTATCTTTTACATCGCCAGAGTCTATTCGTTAAATTATTTGGTGAAATCGTCGGAAGCGTTATGTCCTTGATCGTATCTTTTGGGGTTTGAGTTGAAAATAAATCTGCTGGTACAATTGTTTAGATGCTTCAGGATAGAGCTTTTAGTGGCATTAGTAAAAAAGAGGTCTTTTTCGCAATACTTTTTGAAAACGGAGAAGAGTACTATGATTTCCTCATTTCTGGCAGGATTGGTAATGGTATGGATTATAATGCGTTTAAAAGCTATCGTAACGAAAATCAAGTAGTGTAGATGGAAAAGGGGTAACATAAAGAGGTGAGTCGTAGGTTTTCCATTAAAGTTATTATAAGTTAAAGGTTGTGAGACTTAGTTATCTTTGCGATATAAGATTTACAGTAATAGGATTGGAAATAATATTAAATCATCTTTTTACCAACTTACCGAATTGATGATTTCTAAGACTTTTAGGTGGAAAATATCAACACCTTTCAAAAGAATCAATTAATATTTCTTTGTGTTTTCAGTAATATTGATACCGTCGCTAACTTAGTAAGTTACCGCAAATCACCACATAGTTTATAAGTTTTCCCTACTTTTTGCCGTGAGCTACTGTATAGATTATAGGGGCCCTTCGCAAAAACCTTTCTTTTACCTTACTTAAATAAGTTGTAGCAACCGTAAAGTAGCTTTTTCAACTACTCATCCAATTTTTACTTAATATAATAAGCACTGATCAATGTTGGTAGGCCTTTATTGTTTCAATGTAGTCGATTAGAATGACTATAATCTAAGTAACAGGTATTGCATTAATATTATTAATTAAGTTAATAAATGTTTAAGCTATTATTTTAACCGAATACTAGCTGGTTTGCGCAGTAATTTGTATGGCCACATGCTTTGGCATAGTTACAACTTTGAATTGGTTACATACTCTACTGCAATTGCAGTACAGTTTATTTAGACCCACAAACTACAGTCAATTTTCAATACGTACAATCAACTTTACGTATAGTAAAGTAGACTTGACGGTACTGCATTTGAATGATATGACAACAATGCCCTTAACATAAATGTTGAAGTCGCCTATTCCTCGATAATATGTAGTTTTTACAAGTATATATGAATTTAAAGTTTCGTTTCGATAGAAAACCTCAATATCTAATTTTTAAAACGCCGAATTTACATTTTTAATTATCGAGATGAAATTTAATGAAATTTCATATATGTAATAATAGTTAAACTTTCTTGTTATAATTGTTAAAATTATTAACTAAATATATTGAAATATTATCCAAGTAAATCAAATACATATCATTGAAAAATATATTTAGCAAATGGGTTTGATATCGTTGAAAAGAATTCGATATATCTTAAAAGCCTAAAGGGGTGTTTAGTTATTTAAAAAGTGGAAAAAGCTTGTGAAATATAGGTTTTAACCATGTTCCAATAAGGAATTTGTAATACGAGATTTAAACATCGAATGTATTAAACGACTTAGTTGATAAATATTCGCCAACATTGTCATAGTTAAGGAAAATGGGTAAAGGTCAGACTTTATAACAACTTTAAATTTACCGTATTTAACATAAAAACATAAATCGTTTTTAGGTTTTCTGATAAAAAGTACAGCGATATAGTTCAAAAAGTTATTTGAATAAATAAAGCCTTAATTTAATAATTCAGCTCACGTTTTCAATAATATGAGGAGATTTCTCATTAATATACCATATAACGGCTTTTGAAGAAATTTTAATGATTGGTTTGAATCATCGTTCGAAATAACGATTTTTCAATCGGTTTCAGAGTGGTAAAAAGACAGTTTTTTCTCCAGTGTTTTGTCGAATACAATTTTTAACCTTCAGAAGATAACGGTAAGTGTTTTTTTTTAACGAAAACGGGTAGCTTTAGAGATCAACTGTTATGACCCAAGCAAGTTGGTGGGTCAGGAAACAGGCCAGCATGCAGTTGAGCTACCGAGAGCCTGAAATCCAATACATCAAGCGGGAAACATCTCCCGGTGAGCCTCAGCACTGAAGATGGTATGAAGGCCATAGGATATAAGGATACGGCCATCACCACATAGATAGTATTTCCTTCATAGCTCTTCAGTTGTTAATCTAAGTATTCAGTCTCAGTATATTCTGAATAGCCTCACGACTTTCGATCATTACTTGCACGGTTGCGATATTGTTCACTCAGAATCTCTGCTATATTATTGATAACATAAACCCTCTGACACCTTCTATATACTCACGGGTATTTAGTGTGATTTTTACATTAACCTCAATAAATAATTTTAAGGAAAACGACGGTAGGCCGCGTGATGATGTATTCGTTTCACCGAGGGTTACGAAGTAAAATATGAAATATGGCGACACCTATACCTTGAAGTTTCCTTTATACAGGCGTAGAACTCTGTTTTTATGCGTGATATTTATCCATTAGTTTCGAAAGTAATATATATTCCATATCATAAATTTTCTTGGTTTTTTATTTACCTTGTCCTTAATATGCGTTACATGATAAGTAACGAATAATATAAGTCTAAATTCAATCAAGGTATTTATAGAGATCAATGTTTAATTAAATCGTGAAAGGATAAAGATGTAAACTGGTTTGGAAGATATAACATGTAGTTTCTTCATTTAATTGTCGGAGTCGGATAGTGATACACCGTAATTTTAATTAACAGGTGAATTCTTGATTTATAATATCATAATATTTGAAACCCCGTTATTTTAAAGAGATTTATTAACTACTTATTAACTAATAAGTTACTTCTCCCTGATATACCTGCGAATTATAACGAGTAGATTATTTGCGTTAAACTTATAGATAAGCGACGTTATAACCTTGGTATTTGTTATAACAGTATGAGCGTTGTTATTAAGAGTGTTTTATGTATTAAAACCAATAATAACAACGTACTTTCTTGTAATAACTAAAGCGATATTATTGCAACTAGCTTAAATGCCTTTGTAATTACTCGTAAGCGGCGCGAAGCCTAAGTAAATTACTCTGAATTTTTGAATTATATGGATTTTACGTTAAATTTATAGTACGACGAAAATATATATCGTATCCGTATCAACTTATTAAACCCGGCGTAACGTACGAAAGATTCCAATGATAAGCCTACAATGGAAATCTACCTTATTTTTAATCAAGAGTTTATTAATATTTTTGGGGAAAAGCGTAACTCCTATTTATAATCGCGTATATAAAGTGGAAAAAGTTTAATTATACTTGGTAATTTCGTCCCAACTTTTTAATATTGTTTAGTTTATAGTAGATTTACTCTTGAAATTGATTTATTTCATTTACTATTTAGTAAATATAAGTTTTAAATGTTCTAATGCCGCGAATAAACCATTGATTAATCTTTTGAATTTACCGCGTATCCCTATTTCATCTCGAAGACTCGGTAAAGTTATATATTTTGTAACCGGAATCTTCCCAAGACTTCTTTTCTTATAAATTTTCTAAATATCAACTTAAATAAATACCGTTACCGGATATAAACTTATAGTATTCCTTATTTATAATGTAACATTATTTTAGGTAACCGCTAAATGAAAAGCTGATACGTAACTCATACCGTTTTAAAATATATATCATTCCTATAATGGTCTAGTAAACATTGCGTTTAGGAACGGGGGTTCATGACTATATAACAGACGTTTAAAAAGGTCTTCACCATTACATTTTACGCTATTTTACGAAAGTCTCGCAAGGACTAAAACTTTATTACGCGAATGATCGCCGTGTCTATATAAATATTAATAATTTATTCGCCCCGAAACCATTCGTTTCCGTTAACAACAACCTTTTCGACATATTTAATGATTTCGCACATTCATTCAATAAGGCCTTTGGTGAAAAGTTACCCCGTTACTGTTGCGAGGCACTTGATGAAATCGACTTTTATATCGATAATTAGGAATAACCTTTGGATGCTGCATATGGAACGTTATACGGAATATTAAGCGAAAATCTTCTTGAATTACACAAGATATTAATTAAATTATTTGATTAGTATAATATTCGATAACATAGCTCTTCAACGGATACACTCGTGCTCTTTTTAAGAAGGTTAGGTGTGGTTTACATTTTTCTATCAATTACGGTAAACTTTAGGTTATTATAAAGGCAGATCGATATTTGTTCCTATTTATTATTAAAAAGTATATAAATATTTTCTAAATGAAGTAATTTATCAAGTTATATGTTAAAGCTTCTTTTTATAAAATTTGTATTAATGATTAAAACGATTTTTGAACTTCGTTTCGTATATATTTTAAACTTTTCAAATAACTTATTACCAATTTCAGTATTTTTGATACGTTAAATACCTTTAAACGGTACATAAATATTTTACGAAATTTTCTGATGTTTTTTTATCTTATTTATCTTGACAACGTTATCTTTTACTTAAACGGTACCCTTAACGCTTATAACGTTGAAGTTCAATCGGTTTTTAATATTTTAATGGTTACGATATTGAATTTCATTACATCTAAATACGATTACCACGTTTAAAAGCCCAAATAACTAAAATTGTTTATTAAAATGAATATTGACGTCCGTATAAGCCCCCAAAAAGTACGTATTATCTGCAAATATGAACCTTTTAAGCTAGGTTTAAGTATATGAAGCTTTTTTTTTAAATTCGTTAACATTTACCATTATTTCATTCGCGATTTTTTTACGATTATTTGAACATTATTTCAGCTAACTTATAAAGGCATCCCTTTCCGTTGACGGCCCTGGGAAAACGCTATTTTAGAACGGTTTAAATTTAACTTTTTTTTTCGAAACCGTACTGGCATAACAGAACCCCTACTGGAATACATTTTTAAAATTCGATTACTTTAGTAAGACTTTAAGCTGCTATTTTCTTTAAAGCGACGATCGCGATAACCTACGCCCAATAACGTAGTACTTTAATTGTTCATTGCCATTCTAATATAATTCCAAAATCCACGACAAAATGTAATTTAGGATTATAAACTATCTAAAAAGAGAAAATATAGAAATTGAAGGCACGTCACGCCTCTTTACGATTTTCAACATATTATGAAAACTTAAAATACTTTATAAACAATAGGTTCATTGATTTAAACGCCTTTTCCAATTTTCCTTTCGGTTACTAAACAATAAAAGGGTAAATTATATACAACCTTACACGTTATTACATCAAAATAAAGATATTTTCAAAGGCCTTTCCAACCACGCATTTTAAGTCAAAAACTCTAATTATTACGGGTTTAATAAGCTATTCTCGAGTCTTTTCCGCGTATATATATCTTTCTATGAACTATTTTCAGTGATTACATGATGAAAACTTGTAAATTTTATACTCATATTAATTTTAAAATTTATTATGATATCGTTTTTGTACGCTATACTTATTACCCACGACTAATTTATGTAATACATATAAACGACAGATATTTCCCTAAAGACAATCGTGCCGGCATCAACCAAATATTCAAAGTTTTTATTTCGAAATATTTAATAGATGACGATAGGGTGTTGCGATTTCATAGTTGAATTAAGGTACTTATTTACAAGTCTCTTATTACCGTATTAATTTAAATTACCTACGATTCAATTTTTATTAGTCACATGAGTTGTGACCTTACTTTTTCTATTTTATGACGTATGTTCACCCTAGTTTATACCGCTTAGTCCGCCTCTCTTACCGAAATTACGATATTTTTAGGCGTATAACCTAATAGTAATACCTACAAAAAGGTCTTTTAAAACCTCTCCCGGTTTTTAAATAACTTTCAAGTGAGTTTTTCATTGATTTTATACTTGATTTATCCTAGGAACGTACTGGAGACTTAAAATACTCCATAACTCTTACGGACTGTTTATATAGAGTCGTTACCTTTGAGTCTATAATTACTATAAATGCTAAATCTTACGTAGAGCTTGTTGAATACTATTCTTGACTATTTTACTGATTTTCTCGTATTATTTTGAGTAATTGAATGTCCAATTTAACCGGTGGATTTTGGAAACGCCTTTACAATTTAATAAGGGTAAAGTAACGTTTAAGTATTACCTTATACCACGAAACCGATGGTATGATCTAACGAATTTATTAAAAAGTCATAACTTATTTACAGTTTTATAATTTATATTGAATGTAATTGAATATTTTGATTACTTGGTTATTGATTAAAGTTAAATAATCAAGATACGATTTTTATCGGTATTAACTTCTTTTTTATAATCCATGGCTATTAAGTCGACCTTTCATAATTGTTATAACGTTTCCTTATCTTTGTTACAGCGCAGCCTGCAAAGACCGAAGATTTCGTTTAGAGTATTAGTGAAATTGTAAAGTTTATATAAGCCGTAATAATAATTACGTAGTAGCGTATAAAAAAGTCATGAATAGCGATGCTTACCTTCAAAAAGTTTTCGAGTCGATAACAACGATTAGCTCCTTCGTAAAAACCACAAATCAGAAGTCTTTTCATGAAATTAAAGAAACTTTATGCTAAATATTGTCTAAAATAAGTCATCGACTTTTACGTTATCAAACTCAATATTTCGGATGGAAAATATTCCCGGTTTTACGTGAGCTAACTTATTCGAATCATTTTAGATCCGCTTTTAAATTGATAAACCCGCGATTTCTAATTATAGGTCATTGATACTATCGACGATAACGGTGAAATGAAATCGAAGTATTGCGTTAAAAGTATTTTACGGATTCTAAATAAACCATAAGTTTGTCGCCACCGACGTAGCAACCTACCGAAATGGTAAATTTTATAATGATCACACTAAATACCCGTGAGTATATAGAAGGTGTCAGAGGGTTTATGTTATTAAGAAGGTATCAAAGGTGCTTAGTAAACAATATCGCAACCGTGCAAGTAATGATCAAAAGCTGTGAGGCTATTTAGATGTATAGACTGAATACTTAGATTGACAACTAAAGAACTATGAAGAAAATACTATCTGTGTAGTGATAACCGTGTTCTTATATATCCGTACCTTCATACTATCTTCAGTACTGGATAACTTAGATAGCAACATATCCAATATATCCTATACATCCGTGCTTTAACCCTTACCCTGGGTTGTTGACATAAGAGATGTTCTCCACTTAATGTGTTGGACATCAGGCTCTTAATAGCGCAGCCAACCGCTGGCCTATTTCATTGCCTGCAGTTGGTTCTTGGGTCATAATAGGTATTAATTTAATATGTTAGTTAAATATATATAATATGGGAATCGCTTTAATTTTTTTCTAATATTGAGGTATTCGACACTTTTAAATAACATTATAAGTTAGCTGAGTATAACGACGGGGCTTTACACGTAACCTATAAATGTGTTTCAAATGTTTTATTTTATATTATTGAACGAAGTAAAAGCCATTAATTTATAGGTACCAAATATAAACTTAAAGTCGTCAAATAGCTGTGATTTGGTCACATAGTTTTTAAGTTGAACAGAAACTAGATATATAATAAACTACATGAATATATTTTTAAGTCGTCGTTTTTATTTCTATACACAGCTTGCTTTACTTCTTTCAACTAATTCACCAAATTTTGCATTAATACGGCTTAATTTTCCGTAAATATATTTAGATATTTCGACTGGTCTTTCAATCGCTTCAACTTATGTTTTTTTTACGTTCGTTTACGGTAATTTTGATATTACTCATAAATATTTTAATTGACTTAAAAACTGCGCTACTCATTTCGAAGTTCTATGGCTTATAGGCTGCCAGACAAAATAGGAGTTACAGGTATAAAACCTGCCCTGTTATAAGTGTTTACCTTTTTCTATGTAATATACCAAACCCGTATTAATTTTTTAGTGGCGATGGATTTCGTTTACACGTTTTTACATCGCTTATTAATAGCTAAGAAACGGTTCTCATGTATTTCGACTTACTCTAGTTTTAAACGTCAAATAGTAAATAGGTTTTATATAGTTTCTCTATAACCTCGTTTATATTGATATTAAAGTTTAAAAACGTATACAAATATCTAAAATTACGGCTTATAATATATCAATGAAAAAATTATATCGGTGTTAATATTTAAATTTTCCTTAACGATTTTTTCACGGTTGTACGGGTTTAAGTTACCTTTTGTTTTCTAGTGAAACATCTGAAGATCGTATATTATATAGTATACGTATTTAAAATACGTTTATTCGTAGGTTTTATTAAAATATATATTTATAAACAGCAACACCATAAATTTTATCCCCGCTAATTAAGATTGAATAGCTTCATCAACTTCTATAACTAATTGAGAATTCATTTCATAGAGAGGAACGCGATGACTAAAATAAAAAATATAGATATAAAAACTTTTTTAATTCAAATTCATCGTAAGGGTCTTGTTACAACACTGAAATTGGTTATAAGAAAAATATTTTGAATCTTTAAACGGAAGGGTTTATATAACTATTTATAAGTGGGGATGGTGTCAGAGCCCTCTTTATGTAATGTAAAATCGTTCGGTCTAAAACCTTTTACAAGATACTATAATATTTTAAACCGTTTCGAAGCGGTCGCTTTGTACCTACCGCCTACTAGTACTTTCCCTATATAATACTCCGGCGCGTAGGAATAGAGGTGGGGGGGGGGGGGGGGTTTAAGGTTTTTTGAAAACATGCTCTTTACCTTTAAGTAGTTATCCTTCCTCACTCGTGTCTACCGGTTACATAGTTTTAGTTAAAACACTTGCTTTCTATAGTAAGGGTCCTAAGTTAAACTTCCGGTGTAACCCTTAATAAGGGGGGAATAAGTATAATTTTGTTTAGTCAATCTTTTTTTTGTGAAGCAAGGGTAATATTATAAGCTAATGCCTTGCTAGTATTTACCAAGGACTTAACCTTGGTAGTTGTCACGTTTTTACAAGTGCTTTAAAGCCGTTTCGAAACCGTTCGGAAGCTATACGAGAATTTATCCCATACGTTACGTGTTTGGATTATACTATCTTCCATAAGCACCGTAGCCGCTTCCTAGAAGAGGCTTCTTCTTTCTTCATTATCGAGGTTTAAAGACAAAATCCAACCACCTTAAGCGATAGCTCCGGCATCAGTCCCTTTACATGATATGTGTATTTTACTTTCAACTGGGTACTATTTTAAAGTTCTAATTGTCATAGAGCCTTATAGTTGAGAGACTAATGAATTCGAGACGTGATAATTTGATAATTTAACATCAAGTCGTGCAATTTAGCTTTCTTAACACAACTTAGCGATTTTCGATATTGTTACTTAAAGTGATAATTTTAACGATTAAATCAATGCAAGGGAAGGTTGAGAAGAAGAATAAAGGGGGAAAACTTCGTATTAAGTGGAAAAGTATGTTATAAAGGGTAAAGTCAAAGGTTATTTATGATTGGTAGTTAAATAACATAGAATTTAATATTTTTTTACAATAGTAATACCTGTAATAATACTCACTTAACCGTTTGCCAAATCATCGGTTTAAGACTGTTAGCGGTCAATCTTAATGTCTTTCTTTAAAAAGAATCTGGTAACATTTTCTTAATGTTTTCAATAACGATACTATCGTACTTCCAAACTGCTGTAAAGTTTGACTTAATCTAAAAGTCTTTTTTACTTACTGCTGTGAAGACTAACCATGTAATAAAAACTCTTTACGAAAATCTTTCCTTTACCCTACCAAAATAAAACGTAATAACTGGAAAATAACTTCTCATTTTACTTAGCTTATTTATACTTAACATAATACGTAATAACCAGTATTAGTAGAACTTTAAACATTACAATGTTATCGATTCGATTAGTCGAAGTAACAGTAGTTTTACTATAGTAAAGTGGTAAATGTATTGTACTAGGTTTGGCAGACCGCTAGCCGGTTTACAAAGTAATTTATATAACCAATTGCTTAGCACATACCCTAGTATGAAGTGAATGCGTACTGTACTTAACTTGCAGTCAATACAGTAGACTCGTAATACAATACACTCAACTTGTAGTTAGTATAGTCAACTTTACATACAATAAAGTTGACTAACTGCACTACAATAACTACTATTTTAATATGTATAATCAATATATTTCTTTTTAGTGTATTTAATACCGCAATCTTTGCGGGGCTGATGGTTGTTAAAGAAATGATGTATCTATTAATATAGACATTTTTGCGGTCGTTAAATGCCTTAAATAATCCAAAATTTCTTCTACAACAAGTTTATTTATAGTGGATTGAATTTATTGTTGATTAGTATTGACAGGAATTCGTTGTAGTTACGGTGTCAATTCAAATCATAAGTCGAAGTAATCATAGTATAACGTTAATGAAGATGATGACAGATAACTTTTAACTTGCGGGAGACACTGACCGGTTTCTACTCAATTTATTATGAGACAGCGTTGGTTCCTGCACATTGTGTGGGTGGACACTTTACTATCGGCGTGCATGCAATACACGACAGTTGGCATTGCAATTGACATGTGCAATTGAAAATAGTCACAACAATTTTTTTATATTACATTTGCTATTTGCTAGGGATTGGTGGTAGCGTAACTTAGCATATTCCTCCACCGGCCTTGCGGCCGTGTGGCGTTCAATATTCTCACACAACCTATCAGGCCCTGTAGGACCGATGGGATCGTGTGTCGACAGGGGTGGGGTCCCTGGGCAAGTTTGCTGAGGTGCTGTTCTTAGCGGGACTGCCGCAAAGCTTATCCTGACATCACCGAAGCTTGCGACCGGACCTGCCTGAACGCGTTCTGTCAAGGAACTAGCGGTAGCTCTTCAGCCAGCTCTTCAGCCAGCTCTTCAGCCAGGCCTTCGCCCTGCCCTTCGCCCTCAACTATGATTGGTATTGGTATCACCCAAGATGTGACAATGACTGCTGGATAGCGCCCAACCCGCAGCTCGTGCCGACAACTACCGACAATCCCCATCGTGGACATACCAACCCTCTCCATCACTTGCGTCTCGAACTGCCCACGATGGCGACGTCCCGGAGTCCAGCCTCCTCGCACGGGCTTGGTCGCGCCGGCCCTGGACTGTCCCATCACGATGGCGACGCATATGCGGACGACGGGTACATCGACGAAGATCCTATAGACCCGGACTCTGTTCCTGTGGACGCCCTCGTCGCGCTCCTCCTCGCCTCGAGACGCTCGCTCTCAGCCGTCACTCTTGTGCAGCGGGCCGACAGCCTGTGTAATTACGCCCGCCAGCTCCACGAGGAATCAGTCATACTGAACACCCAGACTGCGTTCCTCAGGTGCGGCATCATCGATCAGACCAAGCTGCTGCGCCGCGTGCAGCGCAGCATGATCCAAACTTACAATGTCCACAGGCAGGAGCTTTTCCGAACCTTGATACCGCACATGGACAAAGTGGGCGAGGACCTTACCAAGACCATGGAAAAGCTCAAGCAAATCCCCGTCGATCCGGTCTTCAGACCACCAGGAGACGAGCTCAGGTATCTATTCGATTTCGTGAGCGACGATCAGGTACACGTCATGGTCGCCGATGCAAAAGATGGCATCGATCAACTGCATGTCAGTCAATGGATACTTCATCCTGCACCCTTCCTACCATGGAGCTGACCATCATCTAGAGAGCCCAGGACTCCTTCCATGAAATCCTAACTCGCTTCGACACCGATTTGTACGAGATAGACAAAGCCCTCTCCGTCTTGACACCGCCGACCAAAGTCCCCACCGAATCAGACCAAGCCGATGATGCATCCATAATCGAGCTCTTGGTGTTGATGAGAGATCAGTCGCATGCCATGGCTGAATGTCTGAACCAGCTGAATGCTCACTTCGATTCATGTGCCATGGCCGTCCGTATCACGGAAGGTGGTGTGGACCTCGCACGACGCAAGGCTGCCGAAGACACGGGCGAGGCCGACCCCGTCTCCATATCAGGCGTCATGCCAGAGCAGGGCGAGGCTCTAGACGCGGCCGAGACGCGGTCGGCCGCCGAAATCATCACTCGTGTCGTGCATGATGCACCCAAGGTCGACGGCGTTGTCGCGTGCCTACACGAGGACCTGCAGCAGATCGAGGTGCAATTCCACTTGTTGAAAGACAAGTCGGACAAGATCAAAGCTGCCTATGAGGCTGTGACACAGGCCTTCCGACTTCTGGAAGGCCTCGGGAGCAGTTTGGAGCGGTACATTGATGCCGCCAACAGTTTTGTCAAGGACTCGAACGAAGAGCAGGGTGCCATCTTGAAAACACTGGGTGAGATGAAACGCTTGCGGAATCATTGGTCGCGCTATGCAGAGGGGTATGATAGCCTCATACTAGAAGTGGAGAGGAGGAGGGCCGTTGAAGAGAAGATCCACAACATCTGGCGCAAGGCAAAGGAACAGGTAGACAAGCTCGTGGAACAGGATTGGCTTGATCGCGAGGCCTTTACCAGCGATGTTGGTGTCTTCATCCCAAGCGACCTGTGGGTCGGCATGAGCGGTCCTCTGCAGAAATGGGAAGTCGTCAGCGCCAAGTTGGACGAGCACAGTGCATCGACTTCTGGCAAGGGGGCGTCTGGGCAGATGCCGCAGCAAGAGGAAGGCAGTGCGGCGGTACTGGACCGTGCCGTCGTGGAAGGCGCCTTGGAAAGAATCAGTATGGTTTCCAGTGGCAGCAGGAGGCAGTGAGACCTTCTGGATGGCTTTGGATAGGCCTTTGCATCTGTCTTTCATCTGGAGTCTTGGAACCTGGAGCCTACTTTGTATTGGGTGGGCTGGGAGTAAGCCAGGGGAAGAGAAGAGAGGCTTTGGCGTTTGGGGTTTGGATCCTGATAGCCAATCAAGGCTGGTTGCGGGTTGCTTATCACATAGTTACGCTTGGAAGCCAACAGTTCCCGAACGAGGACACACAAACCATCTTTTGGGTCCAAATGCCCTCATTTGACATATATTGAAGAGAATGCTCACAAGTCGATTAAAACAAGCACTAGTGCACCGACGCCGCGGCGAGCCCCTGACTGCAGGCAGACGCCAGCAGGAGGAGAAAGGGGGAATGGAGAGGAATTGTGGGTGAAGACTTTGATTGTTGAGGAAGCTAAGTGAACTAGCCCCTGTCAGAAAGGGAGAGGTCCCTGCGGACGACCCCAAATTAACTGTTCTACTTCCGGCCGGGTACCACTGGCCT
>JASMMZ010000003.1:162423-255969 GCA_038502455.1 Anisogramma anomala
CCCCCTCCCTCTTACCCTCCACCCTCCTGGCAAGGAGCAAAGCTATGACATGAAAACCAAGACCATGGTTTGCAAAGCCGGCGCATGCCACGCCATGAGCGGGTTTGACCATGTCAGGGGTTTTTTTTGAAAAATAGATAAAAAAAATAAAAAATGGGGCAGTTAACTATCACTAGTCATGGCCCACTATAAATGGAGGCACTAGCTGCTACGAAAATAAACCTGTAGACACCGGCTGTAAGAATAGGAACACGAGTCCCCATGGGTTCTGTATGGGCCTTATGGCCCCGTTTCTATCCTTCTAAACAAGATATCAACGTACTCTATAATTTAAAAGCCTATAGGTATAAAAGCCATAGCTCTAGTTGGGCTGAAGAGCGCGGCCTAGTCAATCCCCATCCGGCGCTCATTTATACCAGGTATATAACTAAAAAGTCCTTCAAAGAATGGATACTATAAAAGTAAAAATATAAATAAAATCCCTAGATAAAAGGTAGGAGGTAAAATACGACATGGTTATATATATCATTAAGCTCTATAAAGTGTTATTGAAGTACTTTGGTCCGTTGAATAACATGTACATCGACTATATAAAACAGGTAAAAAAAAATATAAACGAAAAACCTTCGTTAAAAACAAACAATATTAAAAACCTTTCCTTATATATAACGTTAAATAACATATTATAACAATAAACAATCCCTACAAAACGAATATTGTGCTGTCTATACGTGCAGATATATTGTGGTATTCTAGTGTATATTTTAAAGTAAAGGTTAAGCTAAATATAGTAATATACCAGATCAGCATCATAATAATAAGTACTCATGAGAAAAATAACTCATGAGTAGGCAGTCTTGTAAGAAAGCATGAGATAAGACAAGCAAATGCGTAAATACCCCTTTTGAGGTACAACAAATACCAGGAGTCCAAAAAAAATGGTGTTTTTATCATTTAGCAGCAATAAGTTTCCTAGCAATATTCATATTATTCTTTTTAAAAACCTTAATTAAATCCGGGAAATTGAATTTGAATATCGGTTTCTATTCGTCGTGGCAAGCTGTAAAGCCTTTTTATTTAAAACCATATTAAATTCAATTTCCTTTTCGACATCGTCGATCTACCTGTTAAGCCAGTATTCGTTCCATTATCCAATTCTTCGTATTTGATTCGTCGTCTTACATTTATCTAACTTAAACAATAATATCAGTTTGTTATATGAATCGTTTGTAAGAGTACAATAGAGTAAGAAATAAGTAATACTAATATTTAAATAAATTCGTTAACTAGGTAGAAAGTCCAAAGTAAACACCAAAATATTAACTTTCTTTATAATTGTGTATAACTTTATACGCGGCGGGAACAGTTTATCTTTTTTTGTAAAGAGGGTTATAGGATTTTCTTAGCTTTAATTACATTTTATCGCCTATAACGAATTCATGCCAACGATAATTTTAGTTGTATGTTTTTTTTTTTTTTTCTTTAATAACAATAATATTCACTGTAAGTTATGCGTTACCTCTCAATTTTCTTCGTATGAAACAAATTTACGCCTATTTACAGAGCAAAATTACTGTGAAACCATCTACTAATGTTGTAACTTGAAATTTAAACAAATATTTGTAAAGACTAGCTTTCAAAGTACATAAGTATATGTTTTGAGGTTTTATTATAAATTCGGTATAGTATTAACCCAATGTTACTTAACGTATTCAGTTATAAAATGGCGTAAAATCAGTTCGATTGTTTAATTTTCTTTCTCTAGTTATTTGTTTGCTTGTCAATAATAAGTTATTATTATTATCAAGCGTACTTCAAATCCCTTCCACAAACTTCTCTAAAGGTTAATGTAAACTTAACACCTTAATTCAATATAATTTTCCATGGATTAAGCTAATAGTTTAATACAAATTAACGAATCAAAACAACTACCTAATCTTTTGCCATAAAAGTTAAATAGCCAGGAATTAGAAGCGTTTTCTTAGATATTTTATAATTAATAATCATTACGGCGTCGAAATATTTCCTTCCAACTAAGATATGCCTTTACAAGGCGCTAATAATAATACGGGTATAAAATTAATAAAAATTGTATATATTAGTTCCTTAGATTCTCAAATATGCTTTAGGTGACCAAGTGGTTTCTATTTATTATTAGGTAACTTTTCACAACATATACAATTCCTGATGTATACTTGTACAAACTTGTGGGTTTGGCGAAAATATACTTCTGTAATGATCACACTAAATACCCGTGAGTATATAGAAAGTGTCAGAGGATTTATGTTACCAAGAAGATAGCAGAGGTACTGAGTGAACAATATCGCAACCGTGCAAGTAATGATCAAAAGCAGTGAGGTTATTCATAATATACTGAGACTAAATACTTAGATTGACAACTGAAGAGCTATGAAGGAAATACTATCTATGTGGTGCTGACCGTGTCTTTATATCCTTAATCCTCCATACGCCTTTAGTGCTGGATCATGTTGGATAGAAACATGATCTCAATGATCCTTAGTGCGTAACCCTAACCCTAAGGTTGCTGACATAAGAGATATCCCCACCTGATGTGTCGGATATCAGGTTCTTAGTGTCTTAGCCCCATACTAGCCTGTTTTCTGACCCTCCGATGTTTTTGGATCATAACAACTTCATCTAAAGTTTCCATTATTCTTTTAAGTCTGAAATGATGCTTTTTATCATTTACCTTAGCCAACAGTTCTTGTACAAATATTGTGAAACCCATAAATTTCATGTAACCATTCGTATCGTGGTTATATAAAAAACAGTTAACTAATTGAAATAAATGACCAAGTATGAAAGTATTAAAAGGCATATTTTTATCGTTTTTATTATCTACAAAATCTTACAAAATATGATGCCAAATAGTATCTTAACGGTAACCTGTCCAGAAACGTGTTCGCATATTATCGTCCATTTACACTTTTACGAGGAGTATTATAATATGATATTAATAGTTTACGATCAGATATTCTTTAAAAATCTGGTCGAATATTAATATATTAGTTTTGTAAGGTTATCGGTCATTATTAAAAGGCGGGCGAATAAGGGCATCTGGAATCAAATTAAGGCATCCTAATAAATAAATCACATTTAGAGGATATAAATTAAGGTAAATTAACGTATTAACTAGTCGTCGATTTTCTCTGTTTGTAAATTCTATATTTAATAAAGTTTGGTTCATAATATGTCGAATAACTTTATAATTATTTAAAACAATAATTAACAAAGGGTTGAAAATCTCTATTTTTCGCAGTCATTTTGATACCTATACAAAACAATCAATTTTATATTTTAAGAGGCTATAGTTCAGTTTTACTCGAGTTAAATAACGACTAAAAACATTACTAACTCGATAATAATAGTTGAAATAGGTTACTCCCGTGATTTAAAATAGCCTTTTTATAGTAAAAAGGAAAAATTCCAAATCCGCGTTCGAAACTATGATTCTTTTAAAGAAAACGATGTTTTATGTTTATGATTATAATCGAGATTTTGGTTGCAGTTATCGCGAGAACGGGTTTTTCGGGTTTTTGTTTATTAATACTACGTTTTCACTCTCGTTTATTCCGACCACAGTTTCGGTCGGTATACTCGCAATGGTGATAATCGTAACTATTACGGTTATATTATTTTAAAAGAAGTGTTTCGTACCTCTTTGCATTATTTTCTGGCTTGCGGGATCGATAATTTTCTTTGCGAGACTGGTACCTATCTTTACGAGAACTCCCTGAATCGTACCTATTATATATATGCTTAAATAGAGGCTGATAATTGTGATATCGTTGTATTTCCATTTTAAGAAATACATTTTTTTTTGGATTCTTTAACTTTAATTGGATTTTTTTTATAGTTTATTTACAATGTAGAGGCAACAAATACTATTAAATGCCCAGGTTTATTGTAAATAAAATATTCATTATATAATTATACTAATTACCATTATGACGGTTTAGTTTACCTTTAGCCCTTATGAAATGTATTTTAGTTTAAATATATTTACGGAAGATATACTCGTTATGTAATAGGTTATATAACGAGAATTTGGCCTACCTAAACTTTTTGATAACTAGTTGAAGATTTATAACAAAGCTGTTAACAAAAATATACATAATATATATAAGGTTATGACTGTAAATTTTACGAAGTTTGTAAAAAGTAATCGTTATATTTTATCATTATATTGTAAATCATGATAAGGAAGTAGAACAAATCGTGACGCTCTAACTTTCTCATGCTAACAACGTATTTGAAAAGGTATCCAAGCGTTTTAAGAAGCTTTAAACGTCGATAAAAACTATATTCCACCCTATGGTAATAATATATATATCCTAATAATGAGAATATATGGAGTAATATATACTAATCTCTTTACTTTTTAGACGGCTAATGTCATTAGCCGAATATTAAGTAGTTATCGTATTCAGAGTTTGGAAAGGTTTGCAACAGGTTTGATAACGAGTAAAGCGGGAAGGAGAACGATAGAGGCGAGAAAGCTTACGCTTGCAAAGTTTACGAGAGGGATGGCGGCGAGAAAACTTACGGCAGCGAGAAGGTTTACGCTTGCAATGGTCCTGAAAGGGTTCACGACGGCGATAAAAAGGCTTACAGCGGTTAGGCATCTTTCTTTTATAGCACTAGCAGTGGCGGCCACCTTGAAAAGTATTCGATAAGGTTATAATAATAGGTGAAGATTAGCAATAATAGCGACGAAAGAGTTCGCAGTCTCAAGAATAGCGACGAAAGAACTTACGATTACGAGAATAGCGACTTTTCAAGATCAAGCTATTGAGGCGTCGCATAACGATGTTATGCTTCACGCGTATTGTAGAATCGCGTTCCTCAAACTTATAGCGTAGGCTTAATATAAGTTCTGCGATATTAGTGTTACTAGCGGCGAAACTATCTGTTAAATATACTTCTCCTGATTACATGGTAATTAGAGGCATAAAGTTTGTTACAACGGCGAGCGGGCGGCGAAAAAATGTAAGTAAAAGAAGTGTCAGAGGAGTGTAAAAACGTAAAGCTGAAGGCGAAAATAATATAGGTAAAGTTATACGTACAGGTGAATATGGCTTTTATTAGCGTCTCTAGTGAAATTAAAGGGAAAGTAACATTTGTTAGCTTTAGTGCAGTAGGTGTAGGCTTTTTATGGAGTTCTTTTATACGAGTTTGTTAGTGTATACGGCGAAGGTTTTGGGGTTCGTTTATTTTAATACCCAATATTTACAGTTCTCTCTTGCTTATAGGTTGAGAAAGGAGATTTTTAAAGCAGAAGTTCACGATGTATAGTAGTAGTGTAAAAGGTAAATGAAGATAATTAAAAGGTTTAAAGTAAAGGAAGAAGTTATGGCGTTAGTATTTTTTGGTAACAAGACTGTATAATTGTAACTTCGCAGTGGTAAATTACTTCAGTTGTTTCATAACAATTAATCGGTTTGATATTAAGCAAAATATAAGCTTATAGTTACCATTTGTTATACTATTTGTACGTGTGAACCTATTTTAGTATTCCGGTCTATACTTGAAGGTAAAAACTAAGCTAAAGGTAGAAATCCACCAGATTATTATCATAATAATAAGTACTCATAAAAAGGATGACTCATGAGTAAGTAGTCTTATAAGAAGGCACGAGACAAGATAAGCAAGTACACACGTACTCTTTTTGAGGTAAAACACTGTAATTCTTTGTTTGCAAAAGTTCTTATATTAATATAAGTAATAGCTCCGTTAAAAAAAGAAAAACGGCTTATATATAGACTATTATTATCTGTGTCGCATACCAACACAATTATCTGCCCGTACTAAACACTTGAAGACCTTAATATCTAGAAGCGTTATACGCCTCCCCTACCTTAATATGAACATATTACGCCTCGGTTTCGTTGATATCCGCCCCTACTCCATTTAACTCCGTTAGAGATTTTGGGTCCAAACCTTATACAAATTAGATACAGTTTTGTTTAACAGGTTCAAATGATGGGGCCTATATAAGCAATTTGGGATCGGAACTAAAGTACACCTGTTACATTTAGAAAAGGCTTTACTATTTTTATATATGAGTGCCTAAAATTGATAAATTATAATTACGAAACTTAAAAACGGATTCATCCTTATCGTTGCTGCTGTTACCTGGCTATCCACTGTTTATGATGCCGGCGTTACCTCAAAGACGTTGGTTATACGCCTAATAGCTTTTAAGCATCTTTTACACACTGTTTACACAGCGATAAAACGAGATGTTACGTAAGTATAGGATGTAACGTTATTATACGACTAGCGACTAGCGTAACAATTCTCTTCTAATAAAGGCGACCAAAGCGTTAATAATGATGGCGATAGAGATAACGGTAGTAATGGGGGCTCCTTTCAAAGCTCACTAGTCGCGTATATCTCCGTTCACATTTAAATTGAAAGGAAATAATTTGTAAAGTGGTTATTTTACATTTATGTCCTATATAATATTGTTTAATAAAGGAATTAGAGAAAAAAATTCAAATTAAAGAGAAGGGTAACATTAAATATTAATAATAAGTTGAATTTCATTTTTATCACAGGAAAAAAAAAATTCAGAAAAGGTATCTGGTTTTTAAAGTTGAAATAGTGTTTTTATTATGTTTCTAAAAAAATAATTAATTGTTGAATAATATTCTGTTCACTACGATTAATATAATAACCGATTTAAAATTAATCAATAATTTATGGGAAATGTATAACTAGTCCAAATACAAGGTAAATAAGGTTTCTTAAGTAAATGTATTAGGTAATTGTTGAAGACTAGGTCGAAAATCAATTTTTTTTTTGGAACCAATAATATCATCTCCCGAAGTTGATAATCCCTATGAAGCATTTGAAACGAGATTTAAACGCTTAGGAAAGGAAATTACTATCAAATTATATATATTGAGGTAAATAAGTGTATCGATTAATTTTGTATTTATCCAGCCACGCAAAATAATATATAAAGAAGTTGAATTTATTATTTTTATGGTAAATCTATGATTTTTCTGAATTCTGATCGGATGCGTTTTGTTAATAAAGAAAAAGAAGAGGCGATAAGAAACTCAAATTAATCCAGGAACCTTAAGTTATCTTCGACCTGACATCAGATTTCTTAGTATATGTGTACAAACCTCTTTATTAAGAAACGTTAAGAGCTTACACTGTAAACCATAATAGTGCCTACATTCGAGAAAAAAATCCAGGTTCAGCTTCTTTTAACATCATTACTTAACATACATTCTATTCCACCATAATATCAATTATTGGCTTTATCACCACGTGATTTATTTTTCCGGTGACTCTTTTTTAGCTACTAAAATCGTCGTTAGCTTGGCACATTCGCCAAGTAGCAATGCATTTAAAAAATAACCTTTATAACACACGATTTCGTTCCTTATTACTTATATCAACATAGTCTTTCAAACTTGTATTACGGTATAAATAAAGTCTATTTTTTTGCGTTGAAAGGCTTTAAATGCATTTATTATAAACACTCGCACTTAACCGTTTTACTCATACATTTTTTCATTTATTTTTTGAGCTTTTAACACTCATTCTGGCGCTCCAGTCGCTTATTGGCGCTTTGACCTCCGACCATACTTTGAATATATTTGGTTGTCCATAGAAACCTTTTTATGCTTACTTCCCTCTTATTGTTGTATCTTATTTGATAATTCTTTTACAATTGTTAAATTTTTAGCCTGTGGCCAAAAGGTAACTCGCCCAATGAGTTATAAAGCATATCTCTCATATTGCCACCAGGTTTCAACTAAGATATATTTATTTTATAACCTCTTTACTCCTTCAAGGTTATCAGATATTTCATATTTATAGGAGTCGAATAGTGGCTTAGATAGTCATATATTACGTCCTGGACAAGACTACAGTTTTAATGCTTCTACGGGTCTCCAAACTATAAAATACCTTAAGGTCTTGATTGAAAGGTTCTTTTAAGGTCCGGAATTTTTGTCAAAGGTTTTACTTAACTGTTTGTTTGATAGTTAAATGCTATATTTTCGTATATTACAGGTATATTATTTTCAATACTCATATTCGACGTATATAATAATGATTGCTTTCTTTCAAACCATATAATTCACATTAATATGAATTAGATATACATTAGTTACAGAGAATAGGATTTTCTGCGAAGCGGGAATGAATATTCTTTTTATGAAGCTTTTACAGCACAAATTCAACAACTATATATAACTTAAGGCTTGTAAATTGTCTATAGATATAATGGATATTTTTTTTAGTTCATATTTTTGTATTTGAATCATAAATAATAGGGTTCTTTTCTCATTGAGTTCAAGGGTGTAGCCTCAAAATGAGGAATTAAATAGGGTGATAGGTGGGTAAGGTAAGAACATAATGTTGCAAGTTTTTCCAACAATATATATAAGTTAATATTAGCAAGGATGACACTACATTGGCGAAATATTAGGTACAGTACCTGGCGATGGAGAATACAAAGAAAGGAACCTTAAGTTGTTAGGGTTATTAGTAAAATTATGACTTAGTGACGAATTCACCTATAAAAAAGAAATTACATCTAATAATAAACATGTATTGACAAAAACCTTAAATATAGTTTTTTGGTAAATTCAATGAATTTCAGTTTTAAACCGCCATCTAAACTACTATTCATCCAGAATGAAAGAAACCAATTCTTATCAAGATGATACAAGCGTAAAAGCCTATATGAGAATTTATTGAATTGGTCAAAAAACAATGAATATTTAAATATGCACATAATTTCCGTGCATTACGTAGAGTTTTAATGTTGTTAACTATTTTTAACTTCGAAACCTACATTTCTTTGGCCATATAAATATAGGTTAAACTTAAAATTTTATAAAACGTTCGATGATGAAACAAGATATTACATTATAATATTAAGAAAATTAATTGCTATCAAATATGTTGTTAAGGTTTTGAAAGGTTTGAAAATAATAGTTTGTAAAACTTTTCATTACAGGTTTTGACAGAGAGGAAACCGAGGTTATTGATATAAAATCCGGAATACTCTATAAATTTCAATCTAATAGCCGTTTCTTGAGTAAAAACGACAATTCATTTCGTATAATAGGTTTAATACATATTTCATATAAGCAAGGTTTTCATTGAATTTATCTGAAAAGATAATTATACTGTCAATGAAAGTTTTTATTCTAATAGTAGTAATTGCAGTACAGTAGGTCAACTTTACTTGTAGTAAAGTTGACTATACTAACTGCAAGTTGAGTGTATTATTTTTTGTGTGCCAACTGGGTTGACTGCAAGTCAGAAACAGTATGTGACCACTACATATTAGGGCACAGGACGAGCAATTGATCATATAAATTAGTGTGCAAACCGAGTAGCGGTTTGCCCAACCTAAAATTATACATCCACTAATTGACTACTCAATACTGCTGTTACTTCGACTAATTGAATCGATAACATTATAACGTCTAAATTTCTACTAATACTAATCAGTACTTATTAGGTTAAGCAAAGATAATCTAAGTAAAAGAAAAAGCTACTTTACTATTACGTCTTACGTTAAACGTCGGTTAGAATAAAGAAAATATTTTTTCGAAAGGCCTTCAATTTTGTGTCAACCACTTCAGCAGTAAGGTTAGAAGACTTTTGGGTTACATTAGTCTCTATGGAAGTTTGGAAATAGCGATGGAATCGCTTTTAAAAACATTGAGAAATCTTGATTGGATTTTTTTAAAAAAGCGTTGAAATTAACAGTAAACAGTCTTAAATAGACAAGATGACAAACGGCTTGGTTCAAATTACCACGAGTATTATTATTATAAAAACGATTAAATTGCACGGCTTATAACTTCTAAACTTTAACACTTATTGATATACAACCTTCGACTTTACCTTTTATATCTAACCTTTACTGCTACTTCACTTTTTTTAAGCCAATACAATCGTTAAATGCGCTATTTTGAGCGAAACCATCGAAAATCACTAATTCGCGTAAAAAAAGCCACGTCGCGCGACGTTACTTCAAATTCCTACGTCCGAATCGCCAATCTCCTACTTCCCTTTCAACTCCAACCACCGAATTCTATACTAACCAGATCTTTGAAATAAAATCTATATAAAAACTATAGAAAGAAATTGATTCACTAAACTACTTTTTACAGAATAATATGATAAATATTTAACCGAAAAGTATTTAGTTAACTCTATCGATTAATTTATTATCTAGTAAAGAAGCGATAAGAAACTAAAATGTAACGAACTAACCAGTTATAAGTATCGTAATTTCTTTCACAATTGAATTATGAATATAGTTAAGAAGATATAAAAGATTATTAAGTTCCAATTGAAGGCAAACTTCTAATAACGAAGGATATACATATTTTAAAAACGCTTTATCAGGTTGGTAAGAACCTTGTTCGAATTAGTTTAACTTAACAAAAACATTTCAAACTAATGTCTTAAGGGTAAAGGTTTCAAAAACCCTTAATACCCTTATACGCGTTTTAGGGGATCTCTCTTTGAATTTCAATTAAATTTAACCTTTTTATATATTACCTCTTAAAAACCTGCTAGTTTGCTTAGTAACTTGATTTTTTGACGTGATAATGCGAAATGCATCATTAGCGGTAATAAAGTGCGTAAAGAAGTTTTTATTAATATGGTAAAAATTATTAACGTTAATACTACCTAACGTTCAATGAAATAAAATTATTAAACCCTTGAAATCCCCTTTTACGGTTAAATCCCGATTACTCTTTTCATTTTGTACTTTAAATCGCTGAATTTGTTAAAACCTTTTTTACCGCAAGTACGCTTATACGCTCGAGATTGTTACAGGTTTCATGATAGGACTTTATATTTTAGGCCAAGTGACCTACAATTACCTTGAACAATAGAGCTGCTAAGCTTTAAGGCTTGAATTGTTGAAATATACTAACAAAAATTGGAGCGATTCGCGACCTCCTTTTGAAACATATTAAGATAATTGATAATGAATATAAGCTTTTTACGAATTCGGCTATGGTTTGAATGATGTAAAAATATATATAACGAAAAGCTTTAGAATCTTTTTAATACGAAAACAATGCGTTTTTTACATATTTATAAGTAAATAAAAGTCTTTTTTCTATTGTTCACTTACTATTTCCCGCAATTTTCATAAGATATGCCAGGAACTATTACCTAATATTCTTAATTGAATTAATTACTTTTTGAGAGATATACGACGACACAAAAAGTTGTTTCGAATATGATGTTCACATTACATAATATTAAATGGATTAAGCTACTACGAGTTGTACGAAGATAATGGTAAAGAAAAAAGAAAAAATATGGATGATTTTTTTAATTTAGATATTTAATAAACTAATATTGTATTAGTTAGCGATAGCGAAAGCTTACTTTAGCTAATCTATGCTCCGCACATAGGTACAAGTAGTTATTACAGGTGTTAACGTGTTTTAATACGCCTTACAACGATTATAAACCACTTCAAGAGCTTTTTAAGTTGATTGGGGTTTTTTTAACGACCGTAATATCGCGTAAGACAAACCAGTTTAATATATACCCCTAATCCAATAACTTCAGCGATATAAATAAAGAAAACCGTGTGTTCATATATTATATCGTTTATAAATATAGTTGTAAAGGTTTTTAGCGTTGAAAATATAGTTTAATAGCTTAGATTAAAAGTCATAACTATGATAGCATTAGCAAAGGCAAGATTTGATTGGACCTGCGAGTCGTAAAAATTATCGTCGTAATGGTGGAAAAAACATCAAATGTGTACTAACTTCGATAATTAATGAACTCTTTTCTTTTCGGCCGAGCGTAATGAGAAATGAGTAATATACTATATCTAATACCAGACTTTTTTCTGATAAAATTAGTTAGATTATATTGTAGATCACGAATTTAATGATCCTGTTAACAGTGACAAAGCCTTTGAGTAAATTAAATAGTATAAAGATACTATACCTAACGCGGCCCAGTAATTAGTTGACCACGCTATTGTTTCCCATTTAGGTAGAAAAAGCCTTTAAATTGGTCTTAACCAAGCTTTTAACCCCTTAAATATCTTTAGCTTCCGTAATCTTGTCCTAGAATACATGTTTTAAGGTATTATACTAGATGTAAGTGTAGTAAGGTACATAATAAAAGGCTATTCGTAGTACGTAGTATTATAGAAGAAAATTAATATTATTACCATAATCAATCGTTAAGATACTAGTAGAGTAAGAGTTAACTTCGTCTAAAGCGAATAATTTTTGTTACTAATAATAACGATAATTTAGATCATTATTAGATTGATTACATTTTATATCTTCAAATTCTTTACCGCTTTTTTATTTATTTGAAAAATATAAAGATTATTGGTATTAACTTGAATATTAACTCTGATAAACTGGTTCAAAAGACAAAAGGCTTCCCCTCACCTTTAAGCAGAGGCATTGAAATTTTCATCTTGGAAGCTTGAATATAATGGTGTTAAATCTAACGAAATTTTAAATATATTAACTATACTAGCGTCGTAACTACCTACTTATGGATAGGTTATATGAAGTCTCAAAGTCCGTAAATTATAAAAATGTGGAATACTTTGCTTTAAAAGCTATTAAAAAGCTCTGTTATCACTGCCAAATACATGTCTAACATCTTCGACCTTACACCAACTTTCTTGGCATGAGTGCACGGACAATCTTGTTAAGGAAGGTAGGAGGCATATACTATAAACCCTAATAGTGCCCACTTCCGAGAATTTTTTTTTAGGTTCAGCTGCTCTTGACACCATTACTTTACATGCATCCCATTTCACTAAAACATTTTTAATCGTCTTTATCACCACTTGAATCTTTTCCGGTAGCCCTTTTTTGGCTATGGTGATTTTCATCGACCCGGCGAACTGCCCGCGCAGCGTTGTATCTAGAGAACAGCCTTTACAACTAACCATTACGTCCTTCGTTACTTATACCAACGCGGTCTTTTAGATTTGAATTTGTAAATAGCAAGGTTTATTCCTTTTGCTTTTCAAGGTTAATAAAAAAAACTTCATTATAAATGCTCGCATTTAACAGCTTTATTTTTTTTTCTTTAAGTGTCGTCACCTATTTTAGCGCTCTACTCGCTTAACGAGGCCTTTAAACTTGAACTTACACTGCAATTATAATGTTAGTTTCATCTCTTTTCCGTTTTATGGTCTTAAAGAATAGCCTTTCTTATAAGCTCTCGCACTTAACGGCTTTATTGATTTATTTGTTTGTTTATCTTTAAGTCGCCGTTCTCCACACTAGAGTCCGGTCAGCTTAACGGGGCCTTCGAATACATTTTGGATACCTATTTCTCGCTATCCAAAGAAGACGTTTTACGTTATATCACCTGATTAGTTGTTTTTCTCTTTTACGATTTTTTTTTACATTTCCTAGGTTTGCGGTCTACAGTAAAAAAGTGACTCAGGTAGTTACTTTCTAGGTATATTCTTTACCAAGTTGTAAAGTATAGCTTTCCAACTACTATAGGCTATCAACTAAAATATATGTTTTTTACAGATCATTTACCTTTTTTAGGACCGCCGTCAGATTCAAAATAAGAATAGACGTTGAGCAAGATTGAAATAGCTGTATAGCATAGCCTGGCTAAGGCTACAGCTTTTGTGCCCGTATAATCTTACGGGTCTTTAAGCTGTAGGGTTACTTTGAGGCTTTATTTGGAAGGCTAGCTTAAGGTTTAATTTTTCGGTTTTTTTTTGGTTCTCTATATCCGTTTTTCAAATAAAGGTTACGATTTGCATGTTTCTTCATAAATATATTGGTTTGAAATTATTTTCCAAAACACCTAGTATTATCTTCCCCCTTTTACGTGGTACGTGGATAAACTTAGACAAATTTAATTTATATTTATAGTCTTCGATAAGTTTCTAACACATAGTAAGTTTCAATTCGGTTGATGAAAAGACCCGCACGGTATTTAACACATATGTACAATATATTACCCGAATATTGGCTACAGGTAAATAGGATTATGATTTTACCTTTATCTTTTTGCTTAGTGAAGAACTCAGCTTTTATGAGTTTATTTAACGGATTGTAAGGTATAATTTAGAAGAAACAGTAATTCTCGAATATGATAGTTGTTATGAGTACAAATATTTGGGTTATAAGCCTTCCCACCAGTATATGTACGCATTGCACATTACTGAGCATCACAAAATACTAGCTATATAGTAGGCACATCCAGGTGATAGTAAATATATATATAAAAAGGTCAAAACCTCATGAAGATATCAGTTTATACTAAAAATCTATTAAGACTTTAATTACGAGATTTTGATTAATGTATTTTATTTAGATGATGAGCCTTATTTTTTTAATATTAACTCTATAACATCCTGTTGCGAAGCTAAGATTTCAATGTCTTTCTTTGTAAAACATATAAAAAACGCTAATATTACTATAAATTAATATGTACTTAAGCTTATCTAACGTCGTTATTTCATATGTTAATACTAACTTGACAGCAGTTGAATTTTAGTAAATGGTAAAATAAGAGAATCTACATATAAATATATGCCTATTATAGCCTATTGAAGTATTAAAAAGATCGAAAAAGTATACATATTATTTTTTCCGAACATATAATATCCTTACATTGGGGATTATCTGCTTTATGGATTAAAAGCATATCTTTAGATGGTAGTAACGGGCCTAATGGATATCATGGGTTTTAATATCTTGGTGTTAACTTTACCAATTTTTCAATCTTACCTACTTTGAACAAGCAAATTTCCGCCATTAGTAAATACTTCAAAAAGAGCTTTGGCTTACGGTGAGGCGTTAAGAAGTTACGAAGAAAATCGTTGAGTTATTAAATTAATAATTCCTTTAATACTACTAACGTTCCTACGATAATCGATGTATTTTCTTAAACGCTAAGAAGTAAAGTCCTTATATAGCTGGAGCAAATTAAATGAGATAATCTTTGTAAGACCTTAATTATCGTTAACACTGAAGTAGTAATTGAAACGGTTAACGGCCCCGTGACATTTCGTATTACGTAGGTTAAGCCCTATATTATAGAAACTAACTATAAAAACCTTTAAGTCAGACGGAAATATCAATATGATCTGTTGGAATAACAGTTAAATTCAGTACAACCAAGTCAACTTTACTGCAAGTAATGTTGATTATACTGACTGCAAAATTAGCTGCGATTTATGAGACTGCACTGCAAATGAAGTGCAGTAAGTTCCCACATCAAAGTAGGGTACAGGCTAAATCGTTTGTCCATAAAACTCAGTGTGCAAACCGGCTATTGGTCTTCCAAACTTAGAACTTATGCACATCAATCAAGAATATCAATTCAGCACCACTTACTTCGACAACAGTGATTCAAATCGATTTCGTTGCAAAGATAAAGGCTTACCAACATGAGAGTAAATTATTCAAACGTCGCTAGCGCAACAATCTACTAAGAAAGCGCCGTTGAAAACGCGGAATATATTCTGGGTCGTATCCATAATATTGTGTGAGGAAGCAGGGAAAAAAAGGATAAGAAAGACTTGGTATTAAAGCTGTAGGTATAAAGCGTTATTTAAACCTTTAGCAAACTCTTTAAGAAAATTAAAGGGTTGAAATCGACGGTTTTTCAACTCGATGAGTTTTGTAATTCGTACCTAAAACCAATTTTAACCTCGAAATCCTAAATTTTACGATTTTTAGGTCGAGTGTTATTTACAAGGTTAAAACTAAGACTCAAAGGCGGTTATACGAAAAGATATGTATAATTTCTCAAGAATACATTAAAAAAGGCAAAGACGAAATCATTACATAGTCGTTCATCATTTCAAGATTTAGTAAACGTTGCATAGTTTTTTAGCAGCTAATTTATAGCTAAGGCTAAAGCTAAGTTTACATTTGATAGCTAGAATATAACGACAATATAAATATAATTAACTATCGACTTATAACGTATGATGTAATTTAAAGTACTGTATGAATTACTTAGTATTGAACTTTCGGAGAGAGTAATACGATATATTCAATTATTTTAACATAAGCTAATATAAGCGTTAATTTGTTTTTCTCTCATTACTTGTAAATTAAATCACGATCATATACACAATTTTCAACATACGATCCATACTTATTGGTAATGTATGAAAAATATTTCGGCTTGTTAGGTACATTAACTACATTTACTTATTCTGTGGGATTTACTGGCTTTATAATTTTGGAAGATAAAGCTATGAATGACTTTGAAAATTAAAATTATAACTTGGTTATACTTTTAGCGAAGGGAAATAAATTAGATATCAACTGATCGTCAATATATCAAGTTAATAATAATATCGGCTTTAGGTTTCATCAACATATGTAAGGCTTTAATTTATACACAATAAATATAACTAACGTAATTAGAACTAAACGATATTTTAAATAGCGCATCCGTTGCAATTATAGCATTACCCCATGTTAACTGAAAACCTCTAACAACCAGTCAATTACAAGATAACACGAAAACCGAAAAAATAAAGGCTTAAACCTATGAAATTAAAGATTTAAATAGAAAATAAGTAATTTAAACCGGAGGCTTCATATATTCCCAATCAACCCATCGAAAGCTCAATTAATACTTTTTACGAACGGTTTCTTCATAAACAATAGCGACTTTTGTTTATAGATTGGCTTTTTAATAATCTCAATGTGCGAAGACAAAAGGAAAACCTAACTGAGTATTACCAGCAATTGAATTTACTAAACCTTCGTTAAATATGAAAGTTTATACATAATACATTTGTTATAAAAGTTTACAATATAATTGTTTTCTTTAATGGAGCAATAAAATTATTGAAAGCCTTGAAAAACGTTACTAGATAATGTAAAAATCCATCAATCCCGGTAGTAACATATACTCATTCGAGAAAACTATTCGAATACCTTTTATAGTTTGGAATCACTAGTTAAAAATGCTTTTTAATCGACTTAATGGCACATTATAAAGCCTACGATGGTAGGAAAGTCAAGAGGTTTAGATGAATTAATGGGAAAAGAAGATTTATTAACTTATAATAAAGTTATCATTAAAAAGACACTTAAAGAGTTTATTGATGGTAATAATCTCATTATACGCAGCAAGAACTATATGAATAAGCTACATAATAAATTAAAGTCACGTTTTAATGAACAGATACTTATTGGTAAATTAAAAGATTGTTATATAAATGGCGACAACGACTTCTTTAAGTAATACGGTTAAAATAGAGGTACTAGTAAATTAATTAACACACCAGTATTAAGTTGAATTAAATGGTAACCTAACTTACCTTGATTAGGATAACTAATGGCAGTAGAGTTAATAGTAAGTGTAATAGTCTAGTTAACCTATATAGATTAACTGAAGTGGCATAAGGATCAATACACGTGAGTTACAAAGGTTAACGGCGTCAATGTGTCAATACGTGAAATTTTATAGCGAAAAAAGTGTATACGGAAGTTGATAAAGCCGAAACTCGAAGCAGTGGGGCAATTAAAGATAATTGATCTCAATTTAGATACACAATTTAATTTGAATTTACAAAGGTCTAGCCAGTTGATAAGAGCATAATTCGATAGTGACTGGAGAATTTAGTCGAATACACTAATGTGCGCGTAAAAAATGAAAATCCACAAATGTTAAAATAGTAATAATTGAAATTCAATAGGTAAAATTTATTTACATTAAAGTTAACTATATCAATTGCAAGTTAAGTATATTGTTTTGTGTGCGCCTGCTGGATTAGCTGCAAGCCAGGTACAATATGCACCCACTTTACATCAGGGCACCAGCTAAGCAATTTTTATACAAATGAGTTTGCAAATCGGCTAGCGGTCTTCGAAACCTAGAACAATATATCTACCACTTGACCACACAATACTATTGTTACTTCGACCAATTGAATCGATAAACTTCCAAAGTTTAAAGTCCTTCCAATAGTTTTGGAAAAACTGTGAAGATTTTTTTGGAAACGATATATAGATCTTTATATATAAAAAGATACATTTTGAAATTTTCCATATAATATTTCAAAACATTCTAGATTTAGATGACTAAATATTTAATATAATATCGACATAACAAGTGAATAAGTAGTGAATAAAATATTTGATAGCGTATACTATAAAATTTTACTACTTATTACGTAACGATATAATAATATGCCTTTGGAATAGCAAGAAACCTATCTAGAATAGTTTATCTATTTACGGGCTAAAAATTGACTTCACGTTTTCACTTTTAAGAACGATAAATAAAGTGTTAGCTAATAAAAGCTATTAAAGTAAATTGTTAAATATCGTAAGAATGTCTCATTCGATCTTTTTTATAAAATTTGTCGATTTATTAGTCAAAAAGCCCTACTCGTCTTACTTAGAAATAAGGTAGGAGTTATAATCAAGTCCTACGTATTGATAATTCTTTACGCATAATATTATATCAAAGGTTATCACGATTATTTGATTCAATTAGTAATTTTTGAAATATAATTAAGATGCAGTAGACCTTAGGAAATAAGGAATGCAAAAAATAAGGAATATACACCGGATCGGATCTACAATACTATTCAAGTTAATAGAAAATGGAAGAATAATCAAGACTTGACTGTTAAGTTTCCCATATAAAAAATCATCAAAACCTCAGATAAACCTTGTAAAAAGACCTATAAGATTAAGATTAATGGAGTACATACTCAATAAATCGTACAATTTATACCGAGACGCGATTTTAATCTATAGGACCCAAATATCACTATCTTTAAGTCGTAAATTATTTATAAATTTAGAAGTAAGAATTACAACGATTTTAATTTGATTACTTTATCGAAAAAGAATTCTTTATTCATTCAAAATATCTTTCATACAATATCTCCAATCTCATTAGTGATTTATCATCTTTAGATAGGTAGCTCAACAAATATAAATTAGTTTAACCTTTATCAACAAAACATAAAATTTGTAAACATAACGTTTTCAACCTTAGGTACAATGCTATGATCCGATAAATATACTGATTTTAGGTTAAAAATCTCCACATATTCACTGTTGAAGCATGGAATGAAGTTATCAACCGTAGTTGAAGCAAGTAAATATAGAGTGATAAAAATAAATTCAATAATCTTTAGAAAGAGATGTATATTTTATATTTACTTAAATTGTGTACCTTAGATTTTCAACGTGAGGATTGCGGGTTTCACATTTTCGAATCCTCAATTAAAATTTACTTTTGTAAAGTGTAAATGGTACAACTGATTCGTTGTCGTGGAATGAAATAATGTCCTGCGAAATCGAAATGCTCTAGTAATAAGATTTAACTAACTTTTCGTAAAAAGCGAGCTTTTTTCTTACTTGTCAATAATTAAAACCTCTATTGTTTTAAGCAAGAACTCGGAAATATTATGAACTTTATAATTAAGCAAAAAAAAAAAAAAAACGGTTTATTTAACTGTGGTAGTCAGTTGAATCAGTTGTTTCATGACATATACACCAGTTTCACGAATTTCAAACGGTACTTGTAATATAACAAAGCTTGAGACATAGCTTTCAGTAAATAAGATTCTACTAGACTTTAAGTTATTCAAATATCCAGACATATAGCAATATTCTCAGCTTTACTAACCGACTTTTTACAACTTCGAATAATATTCCATAAATATTCATCATCTTTTATAGTTATAGTAACCTTATTACTAAGATTAAACATGATTACAACGTTCAAATCTGCAATATTATAAAGTATCTCATCTCAAATAATCACGTTTAGCTTATGTAGACGATGTCTTATTTCTCGTATGGTTTTGGTATTAGGAATCGAACAAGTCTTTCAGTAAATAAATAGCTGATTTCGCAAATCAAACGTTTTTCGATAATAATTACGAATTATTTTACTTGGTTTAATATTGGAAGTATTAACTAGATAACCTGCGTGAATATTAATTTACACTAACGAGTATTAAATATCCGCTAATTATATTAGAACAAGTTCTTAACTAGGCTACAAAAGACTCGTAAACTGATTCGCTGTCAGCTTTCTTATTGATATTATTATAAAAATCACGTTAAATGTTATGATGCAATTGGTGGTTGCTGTTATATAGCATAGATGATAGGGATTAATGGATAAATGGAATAAAGAATTAAAAGCGTTGGTATTAATGAAAAGTCAATTATGGTGTTGTTGTATTGATGGAAGAAATTCGTAAGAGAAGAAGTCTAAGTTTGGTCCGTAGGGACGAACAAATAAAAAAGACTAAGTATATAGAGTTAAGCATATACTACTATTTGCAGAGATTCTTAGTCAATTGCATTAAATTTTAACCCCAAACCAGTACACCAGTTGCGATATTGAAGAGAGACGATAAGATGTTGATTTCTATGGTTTCGATTTCGTAGCCAATTTTTTCAGTTTCGTGGACAATCACCTCATTTTAAAGTATAATTATCTCGATTTTAAGTACGATCTTTATTATACAACCTATTTTTACAGCACCCGTTATCGTTTCAATATTATTAATAGTTAATAACATAATTGTATCCTCAATCTATCGGGTAACAAGAAATATTATAGGAGTAAAAAATATATTTATACCTTTTACAAGTAGTCTCTGCACGGAATTTCAACGATTTTAAATGTTGTTTTCAAGGAACATAAAACGATAAAATTGAAATTTATAATCCGTCGATATTATTCAACTGGTTTACTTCTATTGTACTCTAATAATATACTTCTGTAGTTAATATTCGTAATAAGGTAACAAATATCACAAAATAGAGAGGTTTAAAAATGACCAAATACCCTTTATAATTCCTTATTAATTAATATAAAAACTCTCTAACGTATCTAGATTTTTAACGTACGTTGTATTCATTTTAATTTGTTTTTGCACCCCATAATTATTATTCAACAATTATTTTAAATAAAAGATACAATTTCAATACGAGGTAATCACTTGATTAACTTTCATTACGAATCTTCCGATAAAAGTATCCATAATCCTAGCGAAACTTTAAAATTGGATTTTCCGATGATTATATAGTATTATTTCAAAATCACATTAATACACCGCTAATACTTACAAAAGAGTCGAAAATATCTCAACTAACTAACTTTCAGCCTCAGGATCTGGGTTTGTAATTGAATTTAGCTTTTTATAAAAGTTCCAAACATTGGTAAACATGATGATATGACCTATTATTATAGTACTGAATTCAATAAGTCTAGGTATTTGATATTGAAAATACCTACATCTTTTCTTTATAAACAAATTTCCCTAGCAAAGTATTAAAATTGGAGATAGGAAGCCTTTTTTCTGAAATAAGGATAATTTTGTTCCCCTTGATCTCGAAATTGGTTTTAATCTCAATCTTGGTTCAGGTTGTCTTATCACGCTTGTTGTTTATATTCGCGAATATTTCGATTCACCCTAGTTGTAGGTTAGTTTACCTTACGAAGACGATGAGAAAAATCATTCTTACGCGAACGGTAGAGAAATTCATCATCACAAAAACATCGGGAAAAGTTATCATCTCGAGGATGTCGGTCTTCATCACAAAGATATTGTGAAAAATCTCGTTGACGAGAATTAGTAACACGACTAGCAGGGTTTTTCATAATGTTTTCTAGGGTATTGAAATCTTCATCCATATTTTCACAAAAGCGTATCAATTTGTTAGGATCGTTTTCTGAGATAAGAGCGTCTTTAACGAATATATCACCTGTTGTAATGTTTTAATAGAAGGCTTCAGCAACAGTAAATGATATTATTTGGTAACATAAATAAATCGTGGTATAATAAGTAATTCAGATTGGTAAAGAATAAGGAAAAAAGATTAATATGATTGTTTGTTGCTAAAGTGAGGAAGAAAAGCTTATTAGCTCCACGCTTGAAGTAATAAAGTAGAAGACAATAATTGATTTGATAATTAGGCTTGTGATAGCCTTCTAGTTATAAAACATGTATTTAATAACGTAGATAAATATGTATAGTAAAGAATACTAGTTAAGTTGTTACAGGAAGCCTAAGCTGCAGTTGGGGATAATATTGAAAACAACAAAACATCGATTAATAGTTTTAAAGTGAAAATAATGTGTCCAATATCAACCACTGACTTTATAACTCACAACTACCATTTCTTAGATAGTTTAGGCTCCATTTCATTACAGAAAAAAGATAGAGAACAATGAAAACGTTGGATTACTACAAACTTTGGAGAAGTTGAAGTATGTACAATCATAAAGACAAGTAAATAACAAAGTCAAGTGTGGTATAAAGCCCTAACCAAGTCCAACACAACCGCAGCGACGATAGATGTTCCTAAAAAATATGACAAGAACCCTTATTATATATAAAATAATTCTTTATAATGCATTACAACTTTTCTGGTTTTAGCTATGCTTTTTGCAACGCAAACGCGCCTTGAAATAACATAGTTGAATTGAAACTCAACCTAGTATAAACCAGGTATTTCAATATTCTGGGAGGGGTATATAACCAGTTAAACTGATTTTACGCCAATGAAATATTTTGGTTGTCGAATTTGGTGAAGTTAAATGAAACCCAGTGACCAGTGATTTACAGAAGCTTCAACTTCTTCAATTCAAAAATAAAATTATTTTTTCTACATATGAATATGCCTTATGTAAATCCTTGCTGAATTATGAAACGTGATTATTCAAAGAATCCAAAACCTTATGAACAAAATATTGTTTACCTAAATAAAAAAATCGGCTAAATAAAAACTGCATAAAATCTAATATATAAACTATAAATTAAAATGGAAAAGGGGGAAATCATAATAAAGTTTCATAACTGTGAGTAAGGTTTAAATCTATTCATATGAAGTAAGTAATTAGAAAATTAATCGTTAGATTGGTATTTTAGTGATAAAAAATAGATGTGGAAAAAGTATTTCAGAGAGTGCACATTACAGATGGAAGGTTATAAACCTCTCATTCGGGTAGTGACCCTTTTGCCGTGCGCTTTGTAATACTTATTCCAGATTATTCCATATATTTCCGTGCGGTATGGAATAGCTATTTTAGACCGCTTTATGTATAATACACTTTGCGTCTTACAAAATTGCAGCCTACAGCATAATATGTTATCGTGTGTTTTGCAAGAGTGTACCCTATAATATAGTACATTACCTACATATACTAACTGTAAAGGTATATCATAATATTCATACATGCAATCTTTTGTTTCTTTTTTCTATGATTTGTATATATAGTCTAGTAGCAACAATTTAGTTGTGGTATTAATTTCAAAAGTCTAAATTAGTAGTTCCTATAGTGACAGTTTTGTTGCGGTACTAATTACAAAGGTTCGAATTAGTAATTTCTGGTCGCGGTGGTAATTATAGTACAGGCCTAGTTAGTATAGTTAATTGGTGGCGATATGGTTGATAATGGCGTTTTTTATTGATGTTAACAGAGGGGAAATTATGTAGGCGTTACAGGAGATGATTACGGAGGGGTGATTATAGCATTACATGTTGTGTTGGTATAAAAATATATATCGTTATCGGTTTAGGTAAGAATGTTTTTTTTTTCCTTTATAGACGCATAGTTAAAACTAATACAAGTTGACATGTCAAACTAACCTCTATTTTAACCAATAAAATAAAGCTATCTTAATAAGTAGGTTACTTAACCAATACCCATATATTAATGTCTTCCTTAAATAAATAACGCGTAAAAACAAAATGGACAGGCGCTGTTTGGCGCAAGAGTACCGACGCTCCGCTGTCGCTATAGCCGCCGCCATTACTACCACCGCTAGCAGCTCGCTTTTATCGGGTACAATCTCGTTAATAATAGTTACCTCGCCTGCCGCCGCCACTAGGTTAAGCCTTGCTGCCATCGCTTCGCCTCCATTCGCCGTCGTCGCTACCCTATTAAACCTTACCGCCGCTACCTCACCTCCCTTTGCCGTTGTCGCCACCCCCTCTCTCCTCACTTTCCCTCTCCCTTCCTTAGCTTTTAAGGGGAGAAGCGGAGGCTCCTAAGGTTATAAACCTTACCCTTTCCTCGCAAGTAAAAACCTCCTTATCTGCGAGAGTTTCTTTACACTGTAAACGTAGTTTGGCGTAGTTATGCTAAAGCTTATGTACTTTAATTCCACCTGATTATATACCTTTAATGTTTTTTTTTTAGATAAAGAGCATGAGGCGGACCTGTTCCGCCGCTTCGAGCTCTGTATCGCTAGGATACATCGCAAGATCTCTCTGACGCATAAGACGTTAAAGCGGTGTATATGGATTCATAGTCTTAGGCCGTTAATAGATATGCCTTACGTATCGTTTATCGCGTTTATAGTTACGGATAAATCTATTGGCGATTATTACGAGAGCGAAGATCGTTCGGCCTATTGCCACCATTAGGAACAGACTGGTAGCGGATAAGCCCCCATTCCATTAGTCTTAGTACCATGGACCAAAGCTATGTTACATGCCTACCGACTTTATAATAAGTTTTAATCGACCTATATAAACTTCTTTAATTAAAAAAGTAATGTTAAAGGCGTTTCAAAAAACAATCTTAGTCGTAAATAACCATAATAAGCCGATATTAATTAGTAGTAAACGTTAACCGGCGTATTAAGGAGTTGGCAACCATTATTTCCGCCTAGAAATAGGGCTTACGTATATATTACGTAGGTAAGTTTAACGAAATTACCGCATTTCGCTATAAAGAGGGTTAAAACCCTGCTGCGCTTTTACCTAAAGGTATTAGACATAGGGCGTAAGGCTATATCCTTTCTGGCGTTGATAAGGTCGATGACGGTAATGTTGATAGCGTTAATAAAAAGGGGAAGGATGGCGGGAAGCATGGTAGGGACACGACGGCGTCGCCTTCTTCCTCTTTTTGTGGCAGTAATAAGCTGCTTTTATAGTTGGGTTGGCCCATCCGGTAACAATAATATAAATACTTTTTTAAAAATTTAATATAAGTAATAAATATAACTTGAAGTACGTAAAACAAAAAGAAGAAATATATCTAAACTGGTGTGATATCGTAAATTGAAATAGAGAAGAGTAAATAGTTCAATATTTAATTGGTTCAAAGTACATAGAATAAAGAGTGAAATTATTTTAAAAGTGGTACGAAGTCGTATATTCGAACTAAGGGGAGCGCATAAGCGAGGAAATAATCAAGTCTAAGAATATAGATTGAAGTGTTACGATATTTCAAAAGCGGCGCTAAATGGTAGATTTTAACAGAGAAAGTAGAAACATGTTATATTCGGTAAGATCGAGGTTTATGAAATAAATTGTAACAAAATATGGGAGAGGTATAGATTGGTAGGATTGAATAGAGGTATAAATCGGAGAGCAGCAAAAATAGTGGATTTCGAACCATTTTAAATCGGTAGAAGTGGTGTACTAGTTTATTAGGACTGTAAATCCTTTTTAGTAGCATTAATAAATAATTTATCTATCGATATTAGTGTTTTTAATATTCCGTTCGGGTTAACTTTAGTTATTATATTCGTTTGATTGGACTTTCCATCTATCTACCTTATTTTTGTTTTGTTTTACGGCGTTTATATAACCTGTATAAAGTTATAATGTCAATTATCTAGTTTCTTTTTGTTCGTGGTGCCCAGTTCGACTAGAAATTTATAAAGCGAAAAGGTGTTAGTATAAATAACTAGGAGGATAGGGCGTAAATTAAGGTTTGAACTAATTATGCAGACCATTATTGTTATAGTAATACTCGAATCGAAACCTCCAATTATATTATAGGTTTTGGAAGCTAGGACGCTTTTTGTAACTCTTTTGCATTTTGTAAAACATTAATAAATAATGTTTTTACGGAGCATAAGTCCGTTTCGTACTAGAGTTTCGTTGTCAAAGATTAGGATGAAGTTAATTTGCGAATTACAGTAGGAGTTCTTAGCGAAAAAGCCGTTAATAAAAACAAATAGCTTTATAGTATATATATTTAGCGATACGAACTTTAAACCTCGTTTCAGATTATATTTTTTTATTTAAAGCGTTTATTAAGCGCTTTGTATATATTGTTTAACGTGGTGGTTTGTTATTATATAACGATCGAAAGGTTAAATTCTATTTTCGGTTGTATTATAAAAGTGATTTAAACACCACATACGCGTTGGCATTTATGTTCGTTAGCCCGTTTTACGTTATTTAAAATGGTTAGAGTAATTATATCACATTGCCCTTTTTACGTGAGGCTTAAAATGCCATTTCAAAAAATGATGGTAGCGCTATTAAAATCTATTATATAGTTCTCTATTATGTACATTTTATGCTTTTTTTTAAACGGCTCCCAGATTCTCTTTTCTTTAGATGCGGAAAGTAAAGCATTATACAACGCTAGCGTATCGTCCGTTTGTATACCCGTTAGTACAAAACTTTTAAAACAGACTGTTAATATTAATAAATACAGGTCGAAAATCGAATTGGTTATCTCGAACCGATCCTTATAATTTCATTCGTAAGTGTTATATTGGTAAATAACTATTTTAACTAAATTGTAAAGTGATTTTATAATATATAAAATCGTTTTAGAAAAGTAGTGTTATTTGATATTCTTGGGTATACTGGTGTAAATATATTGTTTAAGCCGCTTTTTAAATAAAGTATATACTTAGGTTATATTAACGAGTTCAACATATAAATTATTCGGTATACTTAGGGAAATAGCAAACATAAGAATTAAGCGGTAGCTGGCGTGTTGCAAGGTAGGTAATTAGGTTATCATGTTTTTTTTACTATCATTGTTATAATCTTTTACAATTAAGCGGGTTTTTTTCGTATAGTTTACCGGTTTTAACTTTGATTTTGTGGATATAGAGAATAGGAAAAATCATATAGGCGTTGTAAATCGCCGGGTCGAATCGTTCAAAGTGAAATACGCTTTGGTTTATTAGGGCAGAAACTTCTATTTGGGTAAACTGTTCGAACGGGGTGCATAAGGGAGTGATAATACCGTTGTTGCAAAGCTTTAGGCTAAGTTTGCGGTTTTCCATCTCTTTTTGAATAATAAAAGAGTTTGAGGTAAAGTTTCTAAGGCGTTTTTTGGTTTTTGAGCCGAAGGAGCTTCTTCGGCACCGAAGTTTTCGTTGAGTTAGTATAGCCGAACCGCTTTTATCCGGTGGAAGCGAGCTGGATACGTGATTTGCGGGGTAGTTTAAAACTGGGAACGGTTTGAAATCGTGGTTTTAAGGGGTGTTTCGTTAGCTGTTTAATTTACCCTGGGGTTTCGGTCCGTTTTTTTAATCTTTCTTTTTTATTTTCAAACTATTATCTACCGAGATGAACTTATAATTTTTAGTAAATTAACAAATACATTATAACCTATTAACCCATCAATCTTACAAGAGCTAATCTATCAATCATTCCTTTTCTAAATCTCAACTTTATATTATAATGATAGATTTTAAGCGCCAGTTTTCTATGAATCATTCCTTATGGCTAATGTTTTAAACACGTCATTTTCAGCCTGTAAGGAACGTAATACTAACATAGCTTTTACTATAGAATTCGCCTTTTATACCATAGATAGTAATGGTTGAAATTTTATATAAATTTTCGGATAAGTACCAAAACGAATAAGCGTAAAGATTAACCTAATTATACCAAATTTGTTGTTAACAGTGCTGATCGATATTTAAAAAATAGATTTCTTATAATTAATACCTTTTAGTTCACTTAATAATATTTTGTACGCTTTTTAAGTAGTTTATAATACTTTTTATATTTTTTAATACCTTATAAAGCTTTTATTAGAATTGGTTTATACTTGTTATCGGCTATCCGAGCTTTAGTACGTTATTTGGTAAAGTCGAAAGCCGTACCTACGTTGTATATAATCCAGTTGAGGGGCCTTAAGTAGACGTTTTACTAACAATTAATTAAAGAGTCTTAGTAGTCTATAGCGAAAGCACTCCATGTAAATTTGACGACTCAAAATGATATTGCCGCGTTGACAGCGTAAAGAACCAGTTAGCTGTTTAAAGTCCTTATCGTTTTAAAGCCAAAACTTCAACCGGCGTAAGGCTTATATATGTAATTGTTACTTATGGCAAAACTTTTCGATAGCTGTAAATACGTATTTTCCTATATCTGTATGGCCTACAGCATAAAGCAGGCGTAAAAGGCGTTTTATAGCCAGGTATTCGAATAAGCAGTGAAATATCCATAATTCCAGCTTCGTTAAGTAAATAGCCTCGATTATACATATTTCTGGGAAAAACAATAAGTAGCCGAACTTAAGCCGAAGTGGTATTAATATATTATTCGAGACGCGAATAATTTGTTTAATTGTATTTCGGCCTTTAATTTCAAACTTATTCATATCAACTAAAAAAAGTAGAAATAATGTTTTACAGTTTACTACGTAAAAGTTAACCGATTCAAAACGCGTATTAATAACAAACATTTCAAGTGACAATATTTTGCATTTACGAAATAGAACCTTTCGATGTTTTTTTATTCGGTTTAGTTAAAACTTTGGGAACCTCTTTGTAAGCGCTTCAAATTACTGTTCTTCGGCCGTTGAAATTTCGGCTATATTAATATCAGGCATAATACCCTGAAACCGGTTGTTCTATTCATTAAAAAACGTGAATTGTGATGTTATATAGGGGTTCAATACTTGGTTTACGCAATTCAGGCTTATAATATTTATAAATTAGGCGTCCTATAGGCCGGTAAAGATGTATTGACCGGTTTCGTCGTTCTATGCTAATAGGTAAGTATTATTACCTTTAAATTCTTTTTTTCTGAATGTATATTTCTAAAGATATGCGTTAGGGTTATTGTTTACCCCTTTGTACCTAGCTACTTATGCTATAAAATTGGCTTATATTAGGTGTTTAAATACACCATCGGCTTAAAATTGTCGTTTACTTCGAATTTACTCGTAAATTGGGTGATTAGTAAATTAATATCCGATTTTACCGTATACGATACACCGTTTTTACAAACCCCGAAGGCTTTGTATACCTTTTCGTAAGTATTATTATGGTTTCGGTACGTTTCACCTATTTTCGAACAATTGTCCCTGTTCCTTGTTGTTATGGATGCCTCCTTAGTACCTGTACTTTAGACTTTTGTTTTGTTTTAGGTTTACTTTGAATTTTTGGTCTAAAACGTAGTAAATGGTTTCAATGAGATTAACTTTGGTGATTTAGATTTCGCCTTTGGTCTTATTGTTTATAAATACTCATCCGAGGCTCTTTTATTAACTTATAAAGGTTTTAAACGATATTTTAATATTTATATACAAGATTATTAGGTCTTTTTCCAGTTTAAAAGGTATAAGATCGAAATATGTGTTTCTGTCGTATACCTTCATTACTGTTTAGATAAATAGTTTATCACCTTTATATTTCAGTTCAAGAGCTACCTAACATTTCCGAAATTTAGTTAGTAAGGCGGTAAAATTTTCTTGTAGGATTTTATTGGCGTCTTCCTATTGACTTTTTACATATTTCCAAGTCGTATTAATCTAGTATCTATCATATATTTCGTAGTGAATTTCAGTATTAAAGTGGTATTTTAAACGATTATAATACTTCGCAAATATATTTACTTTCATAAAGTGGTATATGGATCATTTTTTGGATCACTCATATAGTATACCAGGTAAAAAAATATAAAGATAGGACGGTTTGATATTTAGTCTTTTATATTTATGTCAAATATAATACGTATTTTATTATCGAATACATCATATAGTTTACTACTTTAATTTTTATTCTTTTTTAAAGCTTAGTGAAATTGGTAAACTTTATAGAACCGCTTCTATTAGTGGGAAAACGGTGTGGTAGAAGGTTACGGTAGGGGTCGTAGTTAGCGGACATTGGTTTGTAAGGCAAGTATTAATATTTTACGTTGCTCGTCGTTTCTTAAAACGGGTTGTTTTTTATGTTTCTACCGTTCCCGTTATAGCTGAGCGGGCTGTTTTGAGTGTTTCGGCCGCTTCCATTATAATCGAAAGGGTTGTTCCCGGTATTTGGGGAGTGGTTTAGTATTTTCTTTTGCTTTACAGTATATACCAGTGTAAAGGTATATTATACTCATATGGTAAATAAGGATCATAGTTCTTTTTTTCTTTCTCGCAGCTTTTATTCCTAATTTAGGGTATAGGTATAGAATTCGATCGTCCTACGCTTTATCTTTGTTGCTTGATCAATTGTGTTTGATATTCCGTAAAATAATATTCTCTTGTAAACTCCATTTGATATAAATCTTTATCCTTCTAGTTTAGTAAGTTGATAAGTTACACCGTTTCGAAGAAGGCTTTTACAAGGCGGCCATTCCAGCCCTTGAGTTATTAATACTACTGCTTCGCAGTTAAATTCGCAAGTATTTGATGATAAAAGGGTTTACTGTTTGCTACAAGCCTATCATCCAGTTCGAAGAACTTTTATGAAAATTATCCAACATATCAGGTCCTTAGGCTTTCACCTCTAAATAAAAAAATATAACGGCTAGGATATACGTATTTGCCGTATATAGGTCTAGTTCCTCGACTGGTATATCAATAGTATTGTCCTAAAGGCCGAGATCGATTTCGTATATCATAGTTTTCCTAATTCCTATTTATTCAACCAGAACGTTAAAGTAAACGCTGGCTTTTTCCGTTGTCGTCAATATTAGAGCTATAGCTATAATTTTTTAGGCGGTTAGGGTTAAATATTCCTCCTTATACCTGGTATATTGGAGCGGCATAAATTGGTAGTTTTGCGCTGCGGTTAAATTTAGGTGCGTCTAGATTTCAAAGTTTAAGGCACTTCGGCAAATACAAAGTAAATAAGATAATTAAAGCCGTCGGAGTAAGGCTACTAACGTTTACTAATATAAATAAATTTCAAAAAATACGTAATGAAAACGTAACTATAAATTAGTTAGGCGTCTTCAATTAATTCCATTTGCGTTTGGTAATGTTACAATGGTCAAGCGACTAGAAAAAATTTAAAAGTCGTAAGGGTTAAACTTAGAATATATGGGGCGAATGTAGGAAAGCGAATATTGTGAAAACACTGTGGGTATAAGTATAGGGAGGTGTAGTATGTGATTCGATGTATGGGTTCTGGTTCGTATTTAATAAGGTAAGCGATTTGAATTATTGTATCGTAGCCTCTTTTATTAAAGCGAGCGGTTTAGTTGTTTCGCTTGTAGCTGTTTTTGGTTTCGTCAGCGGTTTGATAACTATATTCGTAACTGCTTCTGTATTTTTCGAGCGGTGTGAATTAGTGAGTTTAAATCGAACGGGTTCTAATTAAGGGTTTTGAAACTTGATGGTTTTAGCTTACATAGCCTAGTGTGTAATAGGATTCTTTTTGAAAAGTGTTCAGATACGTTAAAGCATTAAACAAGGGTTAATAGTGGCTTAATGAGGCTTTTAGCAAATAGAAAGTCAAATGAGGGTTAATAATATCGTATGAAAGTAATCTTTTTTAAAATTACTTAGTTTTTATAGTGTTTGTACATATCCTGTATAATCTTTATAAAAATGTAGTGTTGAAGTATAAATAGTTGGTACTATTATGGTATGTTGTTATGGGTATTTAACTTGTATTTGTCTCTTCCTTCCTAGGTTATTTATAGCTGATCAACTCGGCTATTAATTAGTATTGGTAAGATTTAAACCTATTCACAAAAATTAAATACGTCGAAGAATAATCATTAGATTAGTATTGTAGTAATAAAAGATAAATGTGAAAAAAGTATTTCAGAGAGCGCACGTTACGGATGGAAGGTTAAAAAACCTTTTATCTGTGCAGTGGCCCTTTTGCTATGCGCTCTGGAATACTTATTCTAAACCGTTCTATGCATTGCCGTGTGGTTTGAAATAGCTATTCCAGACCGCTTTATATATGACGTACTTTGCATTTTGCAAGAGTGCAGCCTGCAGCGTGACACGTTATCGTGTACTCTGCAAGAGTATACCTTGCAATATAGTGTACTGCCTATATATACTAACTGTGAGGGTCTATTATAATATCCACAATAACCAAAGTCGACAAACTACATAATCAACGTTTAATATCGAGCCATTATTACTTTCCCAAGTTAAATGCGTTCAATTAAAATAAAGGAATTTTAATAAAACAATAATTTCGTATCTTTAGTATTAAACGGTTATGAAAGAATGTGTTAAAGCTCTTTGTATATTACGAAAAAGAATAAACGCAACCTTATTTTGTATGAAAAAGGACTCGATATCATATTGTGAAAGATGTTCAGAAATTTATAACATATTTCTGGAGTATTTCGCCACCATATGAGCTATTAATTAAGTTGCATATAAATGATATCCAAATAATCTACGTATCATAATACGTTTGAAGCCTTTAGAATGAACCGAGACTAAAGCTATATGCCTCTAAAAGCGAAGGTATGAAATGTTTTTATCGGTATGTTTCAGAAGTATTTGTAAGGGTCTTTTGTAAGAATCTTCCATTTACGTAACTACTACAAAGCACTATAAAAAGTCGTTTTTTCTTTTATCTAGCTTATATGTGCTTAACTTACCGTTGAACACTAATTAATGTATATAGGATCTTAGACGTTGTAACATTTATTGATTCGAATCGTGGTCGAAGTAATAAGTAGTATTTCAAGGGTCAGGTGGTAGATTATTATTAGTTCCAAGTTTGGCAGACCGCTAGCCGGTCTGCATACTACATTTTATGGGCAATTGCTTGGCCCGTGCCCCACAACGAATTGAGCAGGCTACTGCAATTGACTGCTGTCCCAACACTTCTGACTAAATCCAGAAGCCACAACAACACGATAGGTACAAGCCTATAACATACTCACTCTTGTATTATGCTATGTTTTGAAAATCGGCTTTCTAGCTTACTTATGGTACTACGTGGCAATTTTGGCATGATATTTTCGAATCCCGCCTGAATTTTACTTATTCAAATTGTAATTTTACACAACTCTTTATACTCATTTTGAATCATAAATTGTTACAAAGCGGAAATAATATTTCGTTGTCATTGAGATTTTGTATTCCACTAATTTTAACATTACATATCATTGTATCGTATTTCATGTAGATATTTGACACTTGACACGGTAGTCTTGCGGAACACGGGAGCCTCCATGCGATGAATGTAATAACAAAAACAAGATGGGTGTATTCTAAAGGTGTGTGACAAACTGTAGCTATTAAGTTGTCAAAGAAAATTCCTATGGCGTGGCTTATGACCGGCTGGTCATGGCTGTGCTATCATTGCCATGTCATGGTCGTGTATGGCACGGCTTTTTTCCTTATTTATAATGTTTTTCTCCTTTCGTTTCAATGCCTTTTCCATTACTGAATCGTATATTTTTCTATATGAAAGTAGCCACGGCATAAACACGATCTCCATGTGAATAATGAAACAACACAGCACGTAGGCATCGACTAGGCCCGATTGCTGTCCTTTATCACGATTCCAGTGGATGCTCACTTCCAAATCATTTAAACGAAAGTCAATGTGTAAGACCGGCCACCCCCGTTGGCCAATGAGATAGATGTTCCAGAAATTTTGGTCACAGGGCCATGCTCCGACAACCTAGCCGCCGTGGAGAACGACTCTGCATCTGGAATGCTGCCATGTCTACTATGGCACCACCACAGTCAGGAGAGGAGTGAACTATATCAGGAACAGTGCGATCGGTTTCAGGATGAGTAGTTCGAAAATGATAATGATCGCCTTATACGTCGACGCCGTCCACTCGGCGCCCTCTTGGGCGCCCTGGATGATCAGCCACTGGTCACAGGACCGATATAACTGTCATCGATATAACTGTTGGTTAGTACTGGGCCTGTCCTAGTCATCATATTGAGTCAGAAAGAGCCCGGAAGATTTTCCAGACATAGCAACGCTCAAGCTGGCTGCCGGCATGGTGGACTGACGTGATCTTCAGTCGACTGTAGGCAGCGCGACTGACGGTATAGCACGCATTTCTTTGTAATCTTGGCTTACGGGGACTTCGGCCCATCGAGTCAGCAGTTGTTCTATTCCTGTATATCGCGCCACCTACCAGGGCAATTCTCTGCTGAGAAGTCGGGGGACACGGGGGTTTCGATCATGTCACTCCATTTCAGATCATTCGCTAGCATGCAAGCTGCCCAGTATGCAGAAGGAAGGCAGAGTAACTGGAACTCCAGGGCCACTAAGCACCTCCCATTGTTGCTTTGCGGGGCGTTGGAGCGCGGGAAGTGACCAGACGTAGCAAAGAACTTGGTGTCTCATGACCAGAACCGTGCCGAATGACTGCCGCTGTTGTATGACCATGGATGAACTCGATCTTTCTTAAAATTTCACGATAGTGGTCAGGCAATGAACTGTCCAAGTCTTGTTAATGTGCTCAGACACAGCGAATCCTTCACAGGTTGTCTTTTCGGGACTGGATCTCAGCAAGTGTGAGTTGTCAGACCGGAACTAATGATGCTAATCACATCATCGGTATGGGATAGGAGGTGCCTGGCCATGCGTTTGAACAGATTTTCACTTGACAGGCCCTTGAATATAAGACGGCCCTCACAAGAGAAGCCTGCATGCCTTTGTCTTTCTTTCCATGCCTGGCGTAGCTCCCGACGTGAGCCCCTCTTGAACTTTTTTCTCCAGTTTCCCTCATAGTTGCAATCAACAAGTCTACACTTTTACACAGGCTAACTGATGGGGCCCATACACAATGTGTCGATATTGGCAACATTCTTTCAGCAAGCCTTCTCTGGCTTGCTGACAGTCCAGATGACTATTCTCATTCATTTTATGTGGTCCATCTACTTCGCCGTCAGCATTTTCACGACTTGGTATCGATTATCTTCCATCCCAGGTCCTTTTCTTTCATCTATTTCTTACATACCGATGTTCCGAGATCGTCGTTCTGGTCATTCACACTTGAGCTATCAAGCTCTCTCCGACCGATATGGCCCACTGGTCCGAATCGGCCCCAACGATCTTCTTTCCGCAGACCCGGATCATCTGCGCCGCATGTCGGCCGTTCGTTCCTCATATGTGCGGAGTAGTTGGTACAAAGCGACGCGGCTGGATCCTTACCACGATATGATGGGCAGCACACTGGACAAAGCCGTCCACATGTCGCTGCGAACCAAGATGGCACCCGGCTACACGGGGAAGGAGAATCCCAGCCTAGATGCGGACCTGCAGTCGCAGGTCGGAGCATTGGTCAGGTTGATTCGTCGCGAGTATCTCACGCATCCTGCCGCCGCCGTCGTTCCCGTCAACTTCGGGAAGCTAGCGGACTTTTATACTCGTGAGTAGACTCGGTACAACCAATCTGCGAAAGAGGCCTCCCCCGGCTGAGCATAATCGGGACACACGGCACATGTTCTGAGCACCTATTGGAGCAAGAGAGCAAGTATATCTGACAAGAAGCAGTTGATGTCAGGTCTGTGACATCGTTCGGGAAACCTTTAGGGCTGTTGGAACGCAATGAAGACGTGCACGGCATCGCCGCTACGGTAAAACTGGCCCTGGATTGGATTCAAGTGTTCACAGACATACCACCGTTACAGGGGGTCTTCTTGTCACAGACTGCTTTGAAGTTATTTGGGCCCAAGCCATCTGATAGCCATGGAGTGGGAAAGCTTATGGGCATGGCTCGTGATCTCGTGGCCATTAGATTTGCACCCGATGCCAAAGACCAGAATGATCTTCTAGTGAGTTCAAGGACATGTCTTCTCTTATGTTTGGTGCGCTCAAGAATTTTGACACAGTGTCTAGGGATCGTTTCTCCGCCACGGTTTGGACCGGCGGTCTGCCGAGTCTGAAATCATGTTTCCGATCATAGCCGGATCCGATACCACCGCAAATGCCCTCAAAATGACCGTGTCATACCTGGCAGCTAATCCGAGAGTTTCGCTCCTCTTGCAAGCAGAGATTCAATCCGCTGTACAGGAAGGTAGAGTATCGGACCCATGCACCAGCGAAGAGACAGTGCAGCTCCCATACTTGCAAGCCATTGTCTGGGAAGGCTTGCGGATCAACCCGCCGTTCGGTGGCCTCATCATGAAGGAGGTGGGCCCGGATGGCGACACGGTCGAGGGGAAACAAATACCTGCGGGAACGAGAATCGGCCACTCCACGTGGGCCGTGACACACGATATATCCGTATTCGGCAGTGACATCGACTCTTTCCGTCCCGAGCGATGGCTGGAAGTTGATGATGAGACAAAGGCTCGAATGATGAAACAAGCAGAGCTTGTGTTCGGAACTGGACGTTGGGGCTGTCCCGGTCGGACAGTAGCCTTGAAAGAGCTCAGCATAGTTCTTGGGGAGGTACAGTCACATATATTTTCGATTGATGCTGAAGTCTAGCTAATCTCAGGGGCAGCTGTTTCGAAGGTTTAACTTTGGAACGGTAGACAATGAGCCACTCATCAGCCCAGAGAAGAGGAGGATGTTTATGAGTGGCTGTATTCCGCTGGTGATTACAGAGAAGTGAACTATCAAATGCTGATGCTGAAGTTGGACGTGAATATGTGTTTCTCCAGGCTCTAGATTCAGGTCACTAGTATTATACATTGTAATGATAAATCTAGTAGATAAATGCAGATCTACTATAGCAAAAGCGTACACCTGAGTTGATCATTGTACCATCTACCTACTGGACCTACTGAACTGACTTGTTGCTTTGGGTCCCAGGTCATTTGGGAATACATAACCCGCCACCCCCCCCCTCCCAACGAAAATTCTCCCGAGCGCCAGCCGCTCGTCGCTGTCGGTCAGCGACAGCGGCACACCGCGCGCTGCGACTTTGTCAGAGGTCGGCCCTCCACCACGGCCCGCACCGGTACCAATGGGAGAGCGTGTTAGGGGGGAAAGCATTGCTCCGAGGCAGGGGGCTCCCAGGACCCGGCCGGGCGTGACGAGCCAGGGGGTTACCGGTTCCTACCCGACGCTCAGTGAGTGTTCGGTTCGTGCCCCTACGCGGTCGCTCGTTCCGAGGCGCGAGGCTTGGGGTTGTTGTTTGTTTGCGGTTGATTGTGGTGACGCTCGGAGAGTGTTCGGCTCGTGCCCCTACGCGGTCGCTCATTCCGAGGCGCGAGGCTTGGGATTGTTGTTGTTTGCGGTTGATTGTGGTGCACGAATAGTGTGTTGCCATGACGGGGCTGCCCAGACCGTGGAGTAGGCGCCTGTAAGAATACATACCGACGGGTATACGTGGAAAGTCCACTTTTTAGGATATTGCGTAATGACATTTAGGGGCTACAACCAGAGTACCTTGAAAATTCGAAAGAGTTCAAAATTATTGACGATACGGAATTAATTAACTGTTACAGTTAAATTGGGTGTGTACTAAAGTATCAAAGTACAAATGTAATATAGTATTTGTTTAGAAAATTATACGTGTTAAAAGATGGAAGAGTTATACAAGTGGTGGTGGAAAAAGCATAAGAAAAAAATTACGATATTAAAAAAAATACAAAACGTACTAAGAACAGAAAACAAAATGCCTTTGGTATTAAAACAATATTAAAATGATATACAAGAAAAGTAAGCTACACTATTATAAGTTAATAATAGTAAAGTAATGAATTTAATATAGGGTAAGAGCTTAGCGATTGCCCCTATAAAGTAGTGTATCAACTAGCTAGCGGTTCACCAGACTTAGAAGTAATACTAATCCACCACCTGACCATTATAATAATAGTGTTACTTTGACTACACTGAAAATCGATAATGTTGAAAGATCTACAGTCCTATCAATATTTAATTATTCTTTTAATATTTCTCAAGAAATAAATGGTTAACTACTAGGTTTGCACTCATAATTTTCTAGTTTGTTTAACTGTTCAATTCGAGACTTGAACTTTCGTTACTCAACAAATACTTTTTCGTTTCACGAAATTTATAACGATTTCAAAGATCATTTGAAGCAAAATTTCACCTTATTTATCATGACATATATTGGAATATCATTCAGCAGGTACATTCGTTTCAATACAAGAAAACATTGTACAGCAAAATGGATGTTAGTAAATAGATTTAGTATAGGCTGATGCTTTTTAACCGGTTATGAGGAATTTAAGAGCGAGAAAATTTATATCTCATTGGCAACTTGATTAAACTGTAAGGAGATATAAAATATGCGAATACACTTTAAAATTTATTTACGTTACCCACAAGAGCTCTTTGGCCAATTGCGATCTTTACTCGTAATTTCAATTGAATATATAGAAAATGTGGTTGATATATTCAAATAAATTTAGAAAACTTAAACAATTTGTGTAGTGAAAAGCTTTAGGTTTGAAGCCTCAATAATAATGCTGTAATGGTAATACCTTGGATTAAGTTTTAGTTATCTCCATAAGTTATCACATGCAAGTAACGTTAAAAGGAGTTGGATTTATGGCAAGTGTGTAAAGGGATTGAGGCCGAAGCTGTCGCTTAAGGTGGTCGGATTCTGTCTATAAACCTCGATGAAGAAGAGAGGAGAAATCCTTGCTAGGGAACTGTTACGGAGCTGTGGATGAGGGAGCTATCCGGTTACGTGAAGTGTCAGAGCATGCTTTCATGCTACTTCTAAGCAGTTTTAAAGCGCTGTAAGAACGTGATAACTATTAGGGCTGGATCTTTGGTAACCACTAGATAGGTATTAGCTTGTGATATTACCCTCGGATTATCCTCCACCCCCCCGCCCCCCCACTCTCCCCTGCGCGACGTAATGTGAAAATTGATAAAAGGTTTTGGCGAGCTTAAACAAAAAAAAAAAAAAAAAAAAGGGAGGGGGAGTGGAGAGGAAGTGGAGGTTAGGTGCAAAACAACCGCTTTGGAGTGGCTTGAAACATTGTAACATCTCGTAAAAAGTTTTAGGCTATAGAATGATTTGATACCATATAAAAGGCGTCGCTAATATCGTCCCCTATAAATAGTACCATAAGCTCCCCTTTCAGAATATAAAATTTTCCTTTTATAACTATATATTGGTAGGCTTTAGATGTTGCAACGTTGTCGATTCGATTGATCGAAGTAACAGTAGTATTGCGTGGTCAGATGGTGGATGTATTGTTCTAGGTTTAGTAGACCGTTAGCTGGTTTGTACTGTAATTTGTATGGCTAATTGCTTGGCTCGTACCCTAGAGTGAAGTGTAGCGTATTGTATTTGACTTACACTCAATGTGGTAAGTTCGTACAAAGTAATACACTTGTAGTATAGTCAACTTTACTATAAGTAAAGTTGACTTACTGCATTATATGTAATATGATTCCAATACTGGCGGCTTTTTATTTTGTATACGTACGATAGTATAGCTAACCAATCTTTTTCTGTTACTATTAAATTACCTTTTCGTCAATTAACCAAACCCCTATCAATTCTAGTTAACGTTTATATTACATTACACCTAATTGTATGCAAATTGACCTTATTTGACCTTAATTTCTTCGCTACTTTGAGGCCAAAGTTTATTAATTCCTACAAACAGTTTTTTCGCCACAGCTTTTCGCAACTTCAAATGTGCCATTTAAACAGATGACCATTATTAATATTAATCCCCTAGCAATTTTCTAGTTTACCAACATATTCTTATCCGCTATTACGTAATTTGGGCTTTCTGGTCGGCCTATCCACGTAGCCCTTGATACATATAGTTAACTTGTTGCTATTTATAAACTTTTCCAGTGCTTTGTTTAGTGTAGCCTTCATTATGGCATTTGTAAGATTATCTTTGCTATCGATCCATCGGAACTTTTTAATCTCCTTTTTTTTGTAGGCTTTATGGGGTATTATTACGTTGATTATCAGGCATTTTTCGCTGGTGGTTCCGAGCTTTAATAGGTATTCGGAGAGGCTCCTTAAGTCCGTATAAATTACTTCCGGGATAGGAGGAATCTGTAACTGCCTGGTAATGTGGTTAAGGGTTTCCTATAGTGTTATTTCTACGTTAAAACCCGTTATTATGCCGTAGATCTCCGAAACCAGCACATTTTATATAATCCTCTTGTACTTAACAGAGATTTAGTGGATTAGGTTGCCGATAATGTTAAACTGATTTTCCCGCTTATCTTCGTTAACGAGGATTATTAGGAAGCCGATCTATAAAAACAAGTCGGTATTATTTGTGAAAGATCTGTCTATAAAGATTATTAGCTTTTTATTTAAAAAGTCGATTAGTAATATATTAATTCCGCGGTGTAGGTTTCGTATTTACCACTCCAACCTCTTGTTTAGTCGATTCAAGTCTTTATTTATTAGTGTTTATGCTTGTACCGTAGTATATAAGTTGTATAAGGCTTTCGGTTGGTATAAGGTGGTAATATTATTACCTCATATACATTGTTTTAAGTACCATTAAGCCTTGGATTTATTTATCTTATCGATTGTAGTAAAAATAACGCACTGGCTCTTGAACGAAAGTTTAAGCCAGTATTAATATTAAGTATATGGATTAACGATTTATTAAAGTTAAGTTAATTGTTTTCCATTAATGTCGTTACCGGCTTTTAATTTAAGAACTTGGAATTCTCGTTCGTTTGTTATTTTTTATGCCATCAAACTAGCTGTTCCAACCCAAAGTGTATCATTAATTTATATATCTACTATGCTTAAGATCTTTTTCTATGTTACTCATTAGTACGAGTCGTATATTAAAAACTTTATCGCTAACTGAGCCTTCAAGTGAGACTGGTAAGTTAAAAACTAATAGATACTTACCTTAGCGGATCTATATAAAATTTAATATACCGTATTACCATGTCTGGTAGGTAAATGGTGCGGAGTTTTTATGTCAGTTCTAACAATATAATTCGTTGTAAATTCGTTACTAACTATATGTAGGCTTATGTAATATTACGACTATTAAGTGTAAACAAACCCTTAATTCTAATTAACAAATTTATTTCCAAAGTAATTACTAAACACTGGCTAATTTTCTTCATTGGTGGCGACTATCTCAGGATTTAGTCTTTGCCTTCATTGCCGTATCCTTAAGCAATTAGCCGTGACTTTTTATACGGCCGCCCCGTAGTCTTACCTTTGACCTCGTGGATAATTTTCGAGTTAAAGATCGTAATATTCGGGTTTTAAAATTTAAAGTCAGTTTTCTATACAAATTATATCATACATCAAGTTAATAAACCATTGATCTAGATCTTATCGTTTTCTTTAAAAGGTTTTCCGGAAATCTTGATAATCCCTTATACCTTAAATTTTACTGTCAAGTCTTCGTTATTCTCTTTTTATCTACTTACTTAAGCAGTATTATAAATACGGCCCGATGTATATTTCTACTTTTTAACATTTTTTTTTCAGAGGTTATTCGCGTCAGCGGCGTTTTATCGGTTTATTAATAATAGATAAAGGAAGGTCTTATTATCTCGGTTGTTTTGCTCATAAGGCTTAAGGGTTTTTATTTTTAGTACCCCTGATATAGGGTTTAACTTGGATAATTCGAAAGGATATAGAAATGTTAGCAGTTTTAACAACTACTTTAAAGTTTGCAATATGTAATATCTTGTATAGCCCCTCCCATTTTCCCAGCTTTCTTTATACAAAGAATTTACTTTATAATGGTAAAGCAAGTACGTCGATTGTTATAGGCCCACTTTTGGTGTTAAGGGTATTATTAACTTAGTGGCGTTTCGATTCCCTTGAGAGTTCCCTTAAAGCTTTGCTATAAGCCGTAATACATTTCTGAGTATTTGCCGAGGGCGAAGATTTACTCGTTAGGCGTAGATACTCTTTAAAGGCCAGTAACGTTAACACCAGGCCGTTAGAGCTCACGGTATCATTAAGGCCTTTTACTGCTATTTTTAGGCGTGCCTCCGGATCCTTAAAGCTTTTAATTTCCAGTGTAAGGATGCTATACGTTCGGAGAAATAGGACATGTGCCTCTTTAACTTTTTTAATACTTTAGTAGGCTTTTATAAGTACTTATTTACACTGGATACTCATTATTTTAGCATTTTTTTTTAAACTCCACCGCCGTAAAATTAGTACCGGTATCGTAGACGACGATGTTAAGTGGACCCAAGTATATGTTAATTTACAATATCCTTAACGTTTTCTATGAATCTTTTGCCGAAAGGGACTTTGGAAACTTAGCTTCGTAAAAAGAAGTTACGTAGTTAATGATATAAAAAATAGGCTTGTTGTTTAAGTAAAACACATTAATAAAGATCTTGTATTTAAAATCTTTATCGTTTTTTAGTATAAATTTAAATTTTGGGGGGGCTTGGGTATATATTTCATAGTTGTCGCAAAGTCTTTTAATGACTTTTAGGGTAAAGTATTTCATATCATTATATCTTGCGGACTTTAGAGCTTTATATAATCTGTTAATAGTTAGGTAGTCGAAATGTCGGTATAATTAACGTATTTTCGGCTCTATTAGATTTAATACTATGGCTTTCGAACCTTGGAAATAAAACAATAGGTTCCCTTACTTAAAAGCAGGAGGAAACCTTTGGTTGTTTTTAACCAACTCGTTAACATTAACATCGATATTGACGCTGAAGGTTTTTATATCTTCTAAATAAAGTAGAAAAGGAGTAGGAGTCTTAAAAATAAGGAACGTAATCGTTTTTATCATAGTTTAAATTAACTTTATTTTTAGTGACGATAGTTATTCACCGGGACTAAAGCTAACTTTAGCCTTGCTAGTATTATAACAATTAATCATAATGGCTATATTGTTTTCCTTCCTCAATATTATATATTATCAATAGTCTCCTGTTAAGTACCGTGCCACCCTAATGTTTAGTATAATATCTTAAAATGTGTGGTCCGCGTAACGATCGTGAAGATTAAAGTTATATAAGGGGTTAGAGGCATAGTTAAGGGAAAGATAAGGGTTTTTACTATTTAAACAGTATAAGAAGGTATGGTCGGTTAGTTATTAGGTTGCCGTGTTAAAAGTAGTATATTGGTGTCATTTAATTTGCTTAGGAGCGTTGGTGGCGTTAGTTGGTTTATTGCTTTTAATATTTGCCAATTGGTTTAAGTAATCTTGTTTCGAAGTAGTAAAGTATTCAACGTGGTACATTGCTTTTTTGTTGTTACGTTTGGTGGGAGGGTAGCGAGTTAACTAATAGTCGGCTTTACTATAAATCCAATATTTTTTATTACTATTACGACGATAATGCTTGCAGTTAACAGGTCCACCTAAATCTTAACGTTGGTGCAGGTGTTGCCTCCACTCCAGAGCCGAGGTTAATAAATCTGACCTTAGGCATTATGGACTCCCATACTTACAGTCGACCTAATTAATCACTGTAAGGTTTTCCTTATTTACGTTAAAGAAGTTGCCAGCTTAGGAATATTTACCGAACGAGTTTAGTGTACGTGTTATTACGGTGGTAAACGAGGAGCGTAACTGGTTAAAGAAGTCTTTACAAGTGGCATTTGAGCGTTGTAAGGCGGATTCAAACTTATTAACGCCCGTAATAGCTACCCCTATATGTTCATAAAGTGTAGTTTTACCAAAGTAGGTTTTTCCCATTAATTTCTGACATATTATTAATTTGTTAAGTATTTAATTGAAAATATTCATTGGTGATCCCTCTTTTTTCTTTTTTATTATTATTGTAGTTTAATGCGTGGTTGCCTAATTCGTATAGTATTATGTAAGGTGTATATCGTGTTCGAAGTAACCATTTATGCCATCGTAAATTTCATGAAACGTAGTGGTATTTGTTAGGAAGGTTGAGTAGTAGTTTTTAGCGTAACTTATAAGGATTCGGGAGATTAATGAGTCAAATCTAGAAAGTGTGACCACTATTTACTCATTGATATTTAGGAAAGGTATTATTTTGGTGTTGAAAAGATTTTAAAGCTTTTTTTCATACTTTTTTATGTTATTTCAGATTTTGACGCAGTCCGTTATTAACTTATAAGTAATGATGATTATTTTGACAGGTTTTGGAGGAAGGTCGCGATGGTCGTTCCAGGCTTGGTTGATGTTTTTTAGTAGTTTAAATCTTAGAGGTTTCGAGGGCCAGTATTAAGGGTAATTGCCAGTTGCCTAGCTCAAGGGATAAACTTTTGTAGTAAGACTTGTGGTAGGTTCGCGCGCGTAGGTTTATCTAAAGGTAGAAGGTTTTTAAGGGTTTTGGCGGTGGAGTTGCTAAGGTACGATGGGTATTTGTAGGTTTTGAAAAGCCTAACTATCTTACTTAATTGATTGGTATAAAGCGTCAACGTTAATACCTTTGATCGTGTTGGCGGCCGCTGTTTTACGTGCTCTACCACCATCGAGTACGTACTTCGCGTTGTTACGTAGTGGTATTAAGTTACCGAATAAGTTAATAGGTTTTTTATCGCCAGCTCGTAAAGAGGTTTAACTTAGCTAAGAGTGAAAGAGAGTTTTTTTTATCGTATGTAAGGGCATTAAGGTGTTTTAATACCTTTTTCTTTTCCCTAAAGGTTTTAAGGATTATGATCCTAAAGGCAGTCCTCTCATTAGGCTAGTTTGAAGAAGGTTTTTGCTAGTTTTACTGGTGTTTTGTTAGGAATGTAAATACTATAATGTGTAACCTTTTTCTTTAACTTGGTCTTAAATGTTCGTTGGATTATCTTTTATATATTAATGGTTTAGTGGTTGAAAAACTTGCGCAAGTTTTGGAAAGCGTGGGTACCGCGACCGTATTTATCGCCGAGGTGTGACTCGATGATGTATTGACTTACGTAGTTGGTTAGGTAGGCTTTAGTTAAGGTTTTATTAACTTTCATGATCCAAATTTGCTAATCGTAGTGGTCGAGAAAAACTGATTCGAGGGTTTTACCTTTGTTTATGTATTCCTAACTTGGGGGTATCTTGACGGTTTGGCTTGTGGAGGACGTGTAGGGCGTGTGGAGCAAGTGAGTTGGTGATTTTTAAGCGTAGGAATTCGGTGTTTTAGCGTGAAGTCGCGTGGGGATTTGGCGACTTAGCGATTTGGCGAGAGGTCGCGTAACGTGGCTTTCTTAGCGCGGCTTGGTGTTTTCGTTTAGAGTAGCGAACTTGACAACCGGCGTAGCGTGGGGAGTAAAAAGAGTGAAGTAGGGTAAAGGTTTGATGTAAAGGGTAATGTCGAAGGTCGTTTATTGTTGATGGAGGGCGAAGGTTGTTATTTTTGGCGTAGAGATTTAGTCGTTTTTCTATAGTAATAGCACCCATAGTAGTACTGACTTAGCCGTCTGCCAACTTGTCGTTTGAGACTTTTAGCGGTTAATCTTCAAGTTTTTCTTTAAGAAGAATTACTGAAGATTCATTGGTGTTTTCGATAGCGATACCGTTGTTACCCCTAAGCTGCCGTGCAAACCAACATAATCTAGAAGTCTTTTCTACTTACTACCGTAAAAGCTAAGATGGCAGTAGAGGCTCTTTACAAGAATCTTTCCTCTACCCTAGCGGTCGTTTAATTTAGAGCGTAATCGAAAAGTAGCTTCTTCTTTTACTTAGTTTATCTGTGCTTAATCTAATAAGCAGGTAAGCACTGATTAGTGTTGGTAGGTGTTAGACGTTGCAACATTATCGATTCGATTAGTTGAAGTAACAGTAGTATTGCGTGGTCAGATAGTGGATATACTGTTCTAGATTTGGCAGACTGCTAGTCGGTCTGCACTGTAATTTGTATGGTCAATTGCTTGGCCCATGCCCTATAGTGAAGTACAACTTACTGCACTCGACTTACAACTAATGCGGTAAGTCTGCACAAAGCAATACACTTGCAGTATAGTCAACTTTACTGTAAGTAAAGTTGACCTACTGCACTGCATGTAATATTACTCCAAAACTATCCCTCAATAGTATAGAATTAGCTAGCTTTGTATCTTAGTCGCATCAAATACCTGATTAAAAAACAAATTTCCTGCTTTTCTCTTTTTTTTAATTGTTATTATCGTTTATAAGTCCCACAAAATAAATTTCTAGTTGATTATAGCAGTGAACAACGCGGTCAAAAACGTGAATATATTCATTTGAAAATTAATTTATCCTTATTAATAAACGTATAGTGCTTTACCTTACTGGTCATCGATATATATCCCGATAAAATGCGTGAGTAAACTCATCTTAAATATATGTATTGTATAATGTACGATTCGCAGAAGTTTTACTAGGAAACTAAAAGGAAGTTAAATTCGTATAACCATTAAAAGCTATTAATAAATGGTTGAATACCGGTACCCAATATCGGCTTTATTTTATCGGTAAATAAATTGCAGTTCTGGTTATACATATACGTCTCTTAACTTGAATCATAATATAAATGAAGTTGTTTAGAAGTTATTGAAAAACTGTTTAACGTTTGATGTTTATAATTAAGGTAAGTTATTTATTCATAAGCCGTTTTCTAGGCGTTAACGAGTGGCTAAAAAACGAATAAACGTAGATAATCATAGAGAAAAAGGATATAAAAGTTCGATATACTACATTGAAAAGGAAAATACTCGCGGTAGGGTGGTTTCGATAATTGTTAATCCTATTCATTTCGACGGATTACAGGTCTTACAGCTTTCAAATAAAAATCTTGATTTCAAAGTAATGTAATATATTAAAGGTAAATCTGGTTATTACGGCTAATAAACGGGTAAGGAGTTTAACTTAAGATAAATAAGTAATTTATTGAAGTATCCGAACATATCAATATCAAATTAGGTTATATAAACCTTAAATTTAGTAAACTAGTTAAAATAGATAAAAACTTTTTGGGTAAGGATGAGGACAGCGAGTTTCACAATTTTTAATAGCTCTGGTCGTTTTTTCAAAAAAAAAATTCCGTTATATTTATATTCAGTAACCATGAAGTAGCGGTTCTAATGCCTTTTTATAACGTCAAGTGTAATAATTTAGGCCCGCCTACGGGATAAGCATAAAAGCCCGTAATTATATTCAGCCGATCCATAATGTAATTTAGTAGCATCGAAAGCCGTAGTATTATCGAAGCTTAAAAGCGGTTGCTAAATTAGGTATATATAACATACCTACTTAGATAAAACTTGTTGTTTTGATAAGTAATTACGTTGGAGGCAGCCAACTTAAGGTTTATTTCGAATTTGTAAAATGCGTTTACTGTGGTATTATGGTTTCATTTAGCCGTTGTTACCTATAATATCGATCATTTATGATTGAACTTCATACGTTCGTTAGTTATTCAACAGGTTCGAAACGATTCATATATGTTAATTTATGTAAAACTGGAGGTATTTACTTTTATAAACTTTAAGTTTAATTACGTTATTCTACCCAGTATATTATACAGATATGCCAAAAAAAATAGTATATACACTACCTTATGTAGGTGGATATATTTATAAAGTATTATAAATACCTGAAATTCAACTTCAACTTAAAGATTAACTACGAATTTTACGATAAGACTTAGATTGGAACAACTAAAAATTCCTTTATAAACTAATGAGAAAACGCTGATGAAAACTTATAGTAAATCCTTATCGACATATTGACTAAGTTTCCAAAGTGTTAAACAGTCTTGAGACCGAAATATATAAAGGATAAACTGTTTATTTAAATAGTGATAAAAGTATATCGCGGAAACCCAAATTTCTATTTCATACTTTTTAAGTTAAAAAAAATATTTAAAATCATTTTTATAAGCTTTAAAACATCGTTTAAAACCCTGATACGCCGATAAACAAGTTTCGAATTAACATTTATAGCCGAAAAAATCAAAGGCAAGGGCCAAATCATTAAAGAAAAACTCGCAAAAACTATCTACCCTCTTTTGAATCAAAAATTCAAAGTATATCTAAAATAAAACGAACGCCTAAAGTATAAGTATTGAAAAAAGAACCCTGGTAATAGGGGATAAGGACGATTGTTCGGAAATAGACGAAATGAACCGCGGTTGTAGCAATACCTACGAAAAGGTATATGGAGCCCCGTGGATTGGAAAAAGCAGTGTATCGTAGGTGGCAAGACCGGCTGATAGTTTATTAACCATTTTGTTTACGAGTAAATTTAAACCAAATAAAAATTTGAGGCCGATTGTATATTCAAGAACCGAATAAAAGCCAACTATCTAGTATACATAAACGAATACGAAGGTATAAATAATAAATTTGACGTTTACCTGATAACTTAGGACGAAGAAACCGCTTAGTTCATTTTTACCGGTTTATAGGACGCTTCTTTTATATATATAGTAAGCATGAACAACGTAAACTGAGTGTTTAACGTTTATATAACGTCGTAATTTACGCTTTTTAATAAATACGGCAAACGGTTTTAGGGTATTATGCCTGATACTGATATAGTCGAAATCTCGATAGCCAGAAAGCGACAATTCGATGCTTTTACGGCGAAATTTCTAAAGTTTTAACTGGATCGAATACGAGAATATCGAAAAGTTCTATTTGGTAAAAGTAAAACATTGTCACTTAGAACGTTCGTTATAAATACGTATTTAAAACTGGGTGAGTATTCGGTAATAGATTATGAAATACAATTTCTACATTTATTAACTAATATAAATAAAATTGGAATGAAAATCCAATATATGACTAACTAACTTATTGGAACTTCGGATAGCGGATGTGCACCACTCCAGTTAAAGTTCGGATACTTATAATTTTTCACCTAAATACATATAATGAAGGTTATTCATTTAACGTAATCGAAATTATTGATTTTATACCGCCTATTTAAACACTCGGTCGTACAACACCTTTTACGCTTGCTTTACTTCGCAGGCTATACGGATGTAGGAAAGAACGTATTTAACTTTATTGAGAAGTTTTTCTATAAATGCCAGCTATACTTACAATCGTTACGCCGGTTTAAATTCCGTCATCAAGACGATATAGACTTTAATTACGAGGTAATTGTTAATATTATGTATTTGAATAGTTAAACAGTCCTTCACTCCATTGATGAAGTAATATTATGTCAAACTGCCAAGTTTATACAAAGCATTTCAGCTACAGATTATTAGAATATTTTAAGTAATTATTGTATTATGGAGGGGGTGCTTGCTTTACTTGTATATAAGCTTGGATCCTGGGGGGTCCTGGGTACTTACTTTGCTTGTATACAAGCCTAGATCTTGGGGGGCACTAGGTACGTTGTTTCGTGCCTTCTCACGAGACTACCTACTCATGATTGCGCCTTCTTACAGGACTGCCTACTCATAAGTTATTCTTCTCATGAGTATTTATTATTATGTATGCCTGTAAATTCCTTTTTTACTTAGTTTTCAACTTCAAATACAGATAGGAATACCACTATCCATTCGCACGTATATATAGTACAACAAATGGTAGCTGTAAGCTGAGGTTTTTTTTGGTACCAAACTAATTAATTACTAAAAAGTAATTGAAAAAATGTTACTAATGTAAACCTGTAACCATACAGATTTTCCACTAAGAAATAATAATCTTTTCTATCTTCCTCTTCCTCTACTTCTATCTTAATTTGTATAAGCTTAATATACAAGTCCTTAATCTCGACATATAAGCTAGTGAGAGTTGTAAACGCTAGGTATTACATTACAAAATAAGAACTAAAACCCTTACCGTACGCGTTAGCAAACTCGTACGAAGAAATCTACACCTTTTACGCCAAAGTTAACCATCACTTTCCTTTCATTTTTTCTAAAAACCCCACTTTCTCCTACGCGTATACCTTTATCCATAATATTTTCGCCTATGAACTTACGTTATTACATCCTTTTAATCCATTTTTCATTTATACATTTTACTATTATAAAGTTAGAAGAAGCTTTCTTTAGCTCTGTTAATAACATTAAAGCGGAGGAATTCGTGGCAAATATATGCCGCGAGTTTAAACAATGTAATGCTGCGAGACGTGCGAAACATAACGACGTTATAAGGCGCTTCGAGAACCTAATGGCTAAAAGTCATCATTTTCATAACCACGAACTTTCTTTTTGCTGCCATTATCGCCAACCTTCGCCTATTTCCATAATCTCCTCAGACACTTTTAAAAGCAGCTGCTATCGCCTTCATAAAGGAAAGGAACATAAGTATTTTCATCGCCGCCGTAAGCTTTCTTTTTATCGCCGCGATCATTTCGACTCCCCTTACCTCCGTAAGCTTTCCCCTCGCCGTCACGAACTTTCCTGAAACCGTCGCAACCCTTCTCTCTTTCGCCTCCACGAGGAGATTATTGCAAACACTCCTGCCGCCACCGCGAGCCTTCTCGACGCCGTTGCGATCCTTCTCGAACCCTGAATACAATAAATACTCAATACTCGGAAGAGACTTGAGTATTTAACTCCGAGTATTTTAATCCTTAGGATAAAGGCATTATTATAATAAGAAAATACGTGATTTTTACTAACATATAAAGCTATTAGTAATGCTTAAACACCTTCGTAAATATCTTTTCAGTCTTAAAGAGTTAAATCATGGAATTATTATTTAATTTACTATAGGGATCGGCTATATACTGGTAAAACACCGCGGTTACTTTTTACGAACATCGTAAGATGTCTTGATGCGAACTAGTCTACATTATGGATATTTTCATTAACCGTTTATTATTCACCTTAAACAAGTTACCACGAAGTTTAGGAAGACTAAATTCTTGTTACAAGACCTGTTAAAAAATAAGTATACGTTAAGTAAACACATATAAACCAAAATACAATACGAAAAAGCTATAGATATATTAAATCGCTATAATAAAATTAATATAACATTATAATTAACATTGAGTCCATATTAGATTTGGGTAATTCATTATATTTTCCGCCTCTATATCATAAATAAATTATGAAGAAATATCTAATCAAAGTAAAAAAATCGAAAACTATATTATCGATAATGGTAATTCAGCATTGTCTCAATTAACAGCTTTTATTAAAAGATATATACGAAAGGTAAGACTCGCGGTATTTTCGGAAAGACGAATACTAACCTTGTCGGAACGACTATTTCTATAAACCCGAAAATAACGCTAAGAGATACGAGAAACGTCGCTTGTAGAAACATAATCGTAAACGATATTACTATCGTCTTCGTAAATATGCCGACTGAGACCGTGGTTAGAATAAGCGAGAACGTGATTTTAATAAACGAAAACGTAATTACAAATGTAAAGTTAACAATATATAATTTAAGGCAAATAATATTAACTATTTAAATTAGGACTATTTTAATTACTCATAAATGTCCTTATAAGTAAACTAGTATTATTCGAGTAATGAGGTGTGTTAAATAAGGAAACCTACCTTTACGTTTCCTAGTCGACGTACTTGTATGTGTTGTAATAAGAATTACGATTCGCGTAATATTTTATTTAATTATTTAAAGGCTTATTCGCAAAGAAATAGATTTTTTTCTAACGATATAAAAAGGCGTATACGATAGTTAAACCATATGTAACTTATAATTGGCCTAGATAATATCATAAATAATACGGATAATTTTGATATTGTTTTGTCTAAGCCTATTGACGAGGAGGTAATACTCGTTATAAGTGGCTATCATTACTTATGAATTGCTGTACGAGTAAACTATATAGGTAAAAATTATACACTTTATCTCGATACGAGTACTATCAAAGATCTTGTATTTAAATTATGGTAAAATACGAACTTTCCCGACTATATTACTATAGATGTACCTATATCTAAACGCGAAACTATTGGTAAAATAATAAGTACTCCTATTCGCCTTATTACTAAAGCACATTAAATATTTTATACCTTCGAGCATAAGTTTAGCGGCATTTATAACTTATTATAGTAAATAGCTAAAATCTAGCTTATCAATCGCCTGAATACTAGCGCTTTATTAATAAAATATTAGATAAAACCTCGTATCATAAATATGTTAATATCGAGAAATATAATTTATTTTAAAAACAGTCACTTCCAAATACTTTTTTTAATATATAAAGTAGCTATACAATCTATGGTTTGTAAGGTTACTTCCAACCTAATGGTTGTTATTTAACCTACATAGCCGATACATGTTGTAGTTGAATATACTTCCTTTTTTAAAGAAAATCTTTTATGTTTATAGCTTAACATTCATATGCTTTTAAAACTTCAATCGACGTTACTACCCTTTATATAATATAACTTTATAATCCTATTACTAAGGTAATACGCCTTTTGAAGTATACTCGTCTGGAAACTATCGCAAAATGTGAAGATAATACTTACTTTTAAATGAAGTATACGGAAGCTATATAAGCTCTTATATAGGTTGCAAGCGTTAATAACGTATTATCTATAATAGCATAACTTATCGAAAATTGTTATCAATAACTCTTAAATCCCTTTTACTTTAACTAAAACCTTAGATAAATCCATCCCTATTTCGGTAATTGGTGCCGAATTTAAATTAAACTTTTTAATTCTCCATATTATTGTCGCGCCCACAAATACGCCTTCTTTTACTATAGCCCTTGCAAAACCTCACTCCACCTCCCTTTTTCTAAACGTAATGACGTATTTAATTTAAGAATCTAGAATCTTTAAGGTGGTAAACATTATTAACGAAAAAGCCGGTTTCGTTAAACCTTGGAACAAACCACGTTATCAAAATACCTCTTTTGATATAAAAACACCCGAAAATGTGCCTATGGTGAAAACTATACACGGTAATTATATTAAAGCTATTAATCCTAAACAATTTGGTTAATTATAAAGTGTTTATGAACGATATTTAATGGTATATAAGAATGTAGGTATAATTGAAATACCTATAGATTAAATGATAAAGGTTTTACTAATTAACGGTTGGTAATATGTTAAGCTTAACTGTTACCTTTATCCGGTATTTAAATAAAAAGAAAAACTTCTCGATTAATGGTTTAATATCTTTTATAAGTAATAACGCATAAAGTTCTTGAACGATATCTTACTATTTACGTTGCCGGTATTCATAATGTAGAAAATTGTATAAAAAGTAAATGAAGATCGAATAATGGTAAATTTACGTCTATTTAACAAATAGATTATTTTAAACTCTTATGTATTATCTTTACAATAGTATATCATTAAATTTTTTCGCGGTAAAAATAGATTATAGTTATAAACTTTACTAATTTTTTTTTTTTTTTTACTTATAATACATTTTGATCTTCGCGAATGATTTACTTTCATTAGTCATGACGGATTCGAACGATGTAAAATTGCTTTTATAGGTTTTCTAAATTAGCCTTTTCACTTTTAATGTTTTATAAATACAATATTAAAGAAATTTCGGCTTTTTCATCACGCTTTTATCGACGACATTATTATTTTTTCTAATACTTTCGAAAAATACCTTATTCATCTAAAAGCTGTATTTAAGCTTTTTGCTAATAAATGTGTCACTTTATTGCCAAATAAATCTTATATCAGCTTTTGAATAGTGAAACTTTTAGGATTTTACGTAGACACATTCGGATTTTCAATTACTAAAAAGAAAACTTAAGGTTTTCGGAATCTTTCTTTTTCTTGTAACTTAAAAGCTCTCGAGATATACCTAGGAGCAATAGAGTTTCTAAGGCTAATAATACCTTATTATGCCTAATGGTTAAGCACATTTTAGAAACTTAAAAAAGACCTATTAATATGAGTGGAAAAACAAAGATAATTCAAAATCAATAACCGAGAAAAAAATTATATTATATACAATTTACTTTTATCTAGATTACGCCTAATTAACAATTGTTTTTCAAAGTTACACAAACTTATTTATATAAATAACTTAAGTCATACTACCTAAGTTCCATACATAGACTTTTTCTATAAATTAACAGGAACTTCAATCGTAAATTCGGTATTATACTTTTTTACCTGAAAATTAATTATTGTTAAAAACGAAGTGAGCCTATTTTAAAAAATATAATATAATTGGTAATATTTTTAAATCGTCGATTGACCCGAGTTAAACCTGATTATATTTTTTTTAGAATATAAGGTTATATATTTTATATATTTTTGTAAACATCTACGAATAACCTTGGTTAATAACCTTTTACTAATTATTTTTTTTACCGATTATAAAGCTACTCTAAGTATTATAAACCAAATGTCGTTAAATACAACATTTACGGAACATTTAAATCGATGACTAGTGAATGCATTAATTTATTTTAATTTATACTTATTAAATGTTGTTTACTTGTCAGGACGCTTAGGCTTAATATCAAATCTCTTTGGTCGTTTACTTTTTAACGACGATGAATAACCTTATAAAACTAAAATACTGGTATTGAATTAAATCCTTAGTAATTTGCTAATAGTAGATTAGAGTTAGATAATATACTCCACTAAAGCGTAAATGCTCGACTACATACGACTTCGCTTTTAAACTAGTTATTATAAGGATACTATCTAGCGTAGAATTTTGTAAAATCTCGCAAATAACAAGAATAATCAGGATATACTTTTTAATACTTCCAAATTCGAATACTAATTTCGATTAGTTAATAGTTTATTACATAATTGCGACGCATACGGTCATAAAAAGCTTATAGTTTCTATAATACTCATATAAAAGATTTTCGCCAAAGCATACGATAAAAAAACACCATTTCGGATCTAAAAAAATGATAACTACCTTAAACGAAATACATTGTGATTGGAAAAAAAAGCTTGTAAAAATATATATTAAGAATCACGTATATTACAAGGTGTTACATAATAACAATTAAAAACATTATAATCGTTTTAAACTTATTCAAATACCTGAGGGACTAATATGTACGATTTATATGGACTTTATAGTCGTATTACTAATAATTCCGTTTAAAGACATACTTTGGTTATTATCTAGTAGGGAATCTTTTAATACTAAAATACCTATTACATATAAAACATCCAAACAAACGCTCTTAATTACTAGTTATACAACGTATACGCCCGAAAATTAGATAGCTATTTTGGTTTGACAATTTTTACTTTACGATCAGATTAATTCACAACAAATGATTTCGAATAAAAATTTCAAATTTATATTAGTTTTTTGATAAAGTTTGTAAAAAGGATTTAAAATAATTTCGATAATCATAATAACTTATTATCTGCAAACGGATAGGAAAGTAAAGAGAAAAATTTCAATTGGTTAAATTAATATTACGCTACTTTATTCCAAAATATTCTAGATCATATTAAATTAATATTACACCGGCTTTATAATGAAACCTTAATAATACTTACTTACTTACCTTAGAAGTCAGCTTATATAAATATTTATTTGGATTTGAACTTACAATACTAATATAAATTTTCACAACAATTCTACCTCGTCAACAAGTCAAAATTTTTCTATACCAAAATATGTGCAATAAGACGTATTATTAACGATAGATATTATAGCTATTAAGGAAAAAAAAACGATACGATTAAATTCATCGTTGATATAAATTTACCATAGGCAATAAAGTGTGGATGAAACTAGGAAAAACCTATAAACCACTAAATAGAAAGGGAAAATTATCGTTATCGCGTATAACGCTATATACAATTATAAAAAAGATAAATGATTTGGTTTTTACATTAGACTTTTTACTAAACTGAAAATTTATCTCATTATTAACATTACTTATTTGTTACCATACTAATACCTAGTAAACGACCCATTTAATAGAATTACACTACCGCCTAAGCTAATCAAATACAAGGACAACGAATCGGATATCGAAAACTAGAAAATTGAACGTATATTAGCTAAACGAATAGATCGACACCGTCGCAAAAAGAATCAAGTTCAATATTTTCTCAGATAGAAGAGCTTTATAATTCGTAACGACGAATGAAAACCAATATTAAAATTAAATTGCCCGGGATTTATTAAGGCCTTTAAGAGGAACAATAGGAAGAAATAAGAATGACGAGGAAATCATTATTCCTTTTATCCCCCGGAATTCGTTGTATTGCAGAGGGGGTGCTTGCTTTACTTGTACACAAGCCTGGGTCCTGGGGGGTCCTGGGTACTTACTTTGCTTATACATAACCATGTGTCCTGTAGGCTTCTGCATACTTTATATCGTGCCTTCTCACGAGACTACCTACTCATAAGTGCGCCTTCTTACGAGACTACCTACTCATAAGTCATTCTTCTCATGAGTACTTATTGTTATACATGCTTGTAGATTCCTCTTTTACTTAGTTTTCAACTTCAAATACAAACCGAAATACCACCATAAGTTCGCATGTACATACAGAATAACAATAATTATTAGTTAAACGTTTGCTTAAAGTCCCTAAACTAAATTACATACGAAGTCAATACAACTTTCTATTTTACCGAACAGTATACTAAGGTTCGGATAGTCGGTAAGGAGTAAAACCAAATTATAATGAAAACCTTATAGAGTGGTACAAAACGTAAATTGTATTACGAACTGTTTAAAAGAAAGTATACAGTGTTATTTAAGAAATTAAAAAGTAAAACATTTAAATAATTTATACTTTAGACAACGATTAACGCTGTTAATAATATCTTTAGCATAAGTCAGCTTATCTCTACACTTCTTAATTTTAGTGTTTGCTTGAGAATCTATACAAACTCCATACCATTACCATTTACGGTGAAAAGAGTCAATATTACAGAAAAAACTATAACAGTATCGTGTTCCTTATGGGTTAAAAACGACGTGTTTAGAGTACTGACTATAAGAGATGTCCTATATAAAATTAGCATTCTAAACCTATTATTAAAATTTGAGGTCTTATGATGGATAATTAGGGACTAATGGATTAGCTTTTAAGAGATTAAAAGGTTTAAAACCCATAATGTGCTTATCAATTTATCAAACGGTATATTTTTTTTTTCGTTAAATTATAACAAGGAAGTATAGGAAAAGGACCGAAAAAAGCAGTCCAAAACCGCGGCCTGAATAAAATAGCGAACGGATTACCCACTAGAACGACGAGTCTAAGCCGTTTCCAGCTTTAACCTACCCCCTGAATCCTACATTCGGCCCTTTCCTAATAAACGAAAGCGAACCATTTATATTAAATCTACCAACACCTCGCCGCTGGGGCTGAACCCTTAACCCGAAAACTGAAAAAAGCCTCGAAACCTTTGTCTTAAACTTTTTTTATCATTTAAAAGGTGATAGCCGACTACAAACTTAACTTAAAGCTTCGTTATGACGACATTATCACTACTTTAAGTACCTCGTTTCAATAGTTTACTTAAACGGATATTTCAACCTTAATTAACCAGGGAATATTTCGTTTCAAACGGTTCGACTAAGTGATTTACGACGCCTCGAGGAAAAATCACATTCGCCTCCTTTAAAAAATTAAGAATAAAACCGGAAAAACTTATAAAAGAAACCTATCTAATTATTAAAGGTTATAATGACGATGGTAAAAAGGATATTATAACCCAATCGCCTATATTACAACAGGTTACCTACCGTTTGATTCTTGTATTTATAGCCTTCCTTAGCGAATTATATACCTTATATCTTAAGTTTCGTAATAAAATACAGATGTATAAACAATTTAAAAATCGATTGAAACAACGTATTTACATCAACTTGCCAAAGGATTTTAGGAAAAACCACCTATTTAAAACGATATTATGTATTATAAAACCACATTATGGCTTAGCTCAATTTAGATTTTACTGGTATAACATCTATTAAAGTTATTATAAAGAACGTCTCGAAATAATTAGTTTAATATTCTATTCATATCTATTAGTATTAAAGGCCTGATTTAGGAGCTTTATACGAACGGGTATGTAAACGAAAGACACACTAACACTATGTAACGCCTTGTTTTCTGTATTTAAAGAGAAAAAACTTATAAAATCCGGTTGAAAAGCGAAACACAAAACGTATCCAATAGAGGACTACATAATCGATTTTAATAGCATTACTATTACTTTTCGGAACGGCGTTTTAGGCTTTGTGTAGAAAAGAAAATTGGATAAAGTTGCCTTTGTCGTTTTAAATAGCACAAAATGAACCGACGAATATAGATATTAACGGGTACGTGACATTGAGGTTGCTTTTATAATATAATCGAAAGCGGTATTTAACCTTTCAGTCATCGTATAATATTAAACTTCCCCGTCAAACAATACATGTAAAACGTTTAACAAGCGCATTTTACAGAAAATAAATAATTTAAAGCGCGGTTTGCAATTTGTATCGTTTAATATACGTATTGTCAAGCTATTTGTTTTCATTAACGGCTTTTTTGTTAATAATTCCGACTATAATTCGCAAATAAGCTTCTTTCTAGTCTTTGGTAACGAAATACCAGCTCGAAACAGCTTTACTTTTCCTAGTAATATTATATATTAGAGTTTTTCCAAGTGTAAAAGGGCCACGAAAAGCGTTTTGAGTTTCTAGATTTACAATATAGTTGAAGATTTCGATTTGGGTATTACTATAGTAATAACGGTCCGGATAATTATTTTTAACCTTAGTTTACACTTTTTCTCTCTTTTTATATATATTAACTCTTTTTCGTTTCATTAATATCTGGTTAAATTAGGTATTATTAATGTAAAACGTGTAATAATAGATATTATAACGTTACGCGAATCGTATGAAGGATGTAAAATTGAGGAAATAAGGTGGATCGACAAGAAATCCAACCTAATACATATAATAACTAAATTTACCCCAAACTAAGTATTAACGATACTAATATCGACAAGTACACTGTTTGTTTGTTTTATTAAAAAGGGTTTGCAATTATAAAATTTATTATACTACCTTTACTTACTTGGAACGATCCAAATTGAAAAATCCTCGCCGTTTTCCGTTTTTTCCTTTATTTGATAATACTAATTCGCATCATTTACCACGTTTTGTCACTTTTCATTTTATATCACTCGACTCAGGGGATTTTCCTTTTTTTTCCTTTATTTATTTAAATCTACTATTTCGCATCGTCCCTGGTATATTATCATACTTTACTCTACATCTTTTAAACCTATATTTTACTAGTTGCTCATTTTTATTGTAAATTATGATACCTTATCTATTTTCACATTTTTTATTTTTTTATATACTCTAAGTTACATTTATCACTTAATTTCGATTTTTGTTAAGAAAAAAACAATAAAATTAATGTGACCGGGCGTGTTGGCTCGATTAAAAGTGACATTTAATTACTGTTAAAAGAAAAAGGAAAAGGCGATGCCGTCACGTTCTTATTATTTTACCCGCCTCCCTCCCCGTTTATATTAACGTTAAAGGTATTACCGTTATCGTGGTTATTGGTTCCAAAGAGGATATAAACTTAAGCTTTAGGTCGTATATCTTTAAGTAAAGACGTAGGTGAGTTTTTACCTCTCTTACGTCGACGCGTCATAATGTTGTTAAATTCGCCTGCGTGCTATATACGTAATATGAAGAGACTGAGGCCGGAGCTATCGCTCAAGGTGGTCGGATTCTGTCTATAAACCTTGATAAAAATGAAAGAGAGAAGAAGTCCCTGCTAGGGAGCGGCTATGGAGCTAAGATAGTACAACCCTCTTCCTAGTCATGTGATGTATTCTTTAGCGGCTCTCTCCCTGCTCTGGAGCATCTCAAGAGCGTATAGAACTACTAGGTTTGGATCCCTAGGAATACTAGCCAGGTATTAACCTGTAAAATTACCCCTAAAGACACTCTTATCTTTCATTTCCTCGTTTTTTTTATTAATGTTATGGTATAAGGCGCCATAAGTATAAGGAAGGTTCACGTACCTTTTAAAACAGTAAGGTTTCGTGTAAAAGGCATCAGGTCAACATTACGTAAAAAGGGCTTTAATTCTTTCTCCTTTTTATAAATTGTTCCTAAAGTTCTAAATATAAAAGATAAAACTTCCTCCTTTTCTAAACCTTTAACTTTTTCATATAATATTAATTCCTATAATTACTAGTATAACACTTATTCATTTTAAAAATTGAATATTCCTTTTACTAATAACGTTACGATATATCCCTAATTCGCTGCTATGGTAAATGAAGTTATTGAAAATATAGGTTATATTCTTGAAAGCTGTTTAGTTTTATTAACGAATATTAAGCTCCTTATCTTAAGGGTTATCTATATATGTCATGATAAGACTTGAAAATAAATATATTTCGAAGACGTTCGTAAAATAGCATATGATCCTTAAAAGTAGTTGTTAAGAAATTAAAGGTAAGTGATTTTAATAGCTAAGAAGGAGTTATGAACAAGTAGTTAAATATTGGGCCCGGTATCTCTTTTGTTCCATTGGGATCACGAGTTGTAATTTTAGTTATACGAATAAGCCATTGAATTAAAACCCAGATATAAATAACGCTATTAAAAAGCTGTCGAAAACGTATTTGATATTCGACTCTTAGGACCAAGGTAAGTCCACGTATTATAAGCCGTTCCCTAGATATTTATAAGCGATTTAAAAACGTATAAATTTAGATAATTGTCGCTAAAAGGGCTATAAAAGTTCGTAGCGTCACGTAACGTAAGGTTAATACCCGAGGTGGGGGGAGTGTTGTTTCTGCTACTCCTATACAGTTTGGAGGCTTGCAGGCCATATAGTTGATAAATGGGGAACATAGTGTTTAGGTAAGCTTTTTTTTATAGCTAGGTAAAAAAGTGGAGAGCACGGTTAATAAGTATCGAGAAAGCGTTGCTAAAAGTAATACAAAAGTTTGTTAAGGTGTTGGAATATATTGATGTTACGTTAGGTTATATAGATTTTAAATTGAGTTAACTTGTTAAGATGGGTAAGAAAATGCTGGATAAGAATGCGAACTAAGATTTCGAGGATATATTTAAGTAAAGGCCCAGTTATTATCGTTCGTTTTTCGTTTTAATTGATATTAATACATTTGTTTAGTTTTCGTTTATTACCGGTTAATACGCCGCTTCGTTTGGTAAAATAAAGTTTAAAATTACATTAGTTTATGGATTGAACGTAAGAACTTATCGTTATATTTAGCTGGTTTATAACGCGATTTAAAGGTATCGAGTGCTATGGTATTGGAAAAGGTTAAGAACGGCTTTTAGGATGAGTATATAAAATTTACCTTTTTACCTAAAACTTTCTATTTCGGTTGGTTATAAAGTTAGATACGTTTGATTTGGGTTTTATTATAGGCCCGTAATATGTCTTCGATTTGATATTTCGATTTCTCCTTATTATCGTCGTCTTTAATAAGTATAGTTTACGGTTGAAAATTTCGAATTTACTAACTTAAAATCGGATCCAATGCGACTTTGACGAGTTAATTCACACAAAATCGAAAATACTTTCCTCCCGTTATATTAATTTTAATAAAGAATAAGTCGATTTTATATATTACCTGATATTTATTATAGAGCTAGTTTAACTTTTTAAAGAATTTGTTTATATTATGGTTTTTGAAAAGAAGTTAAACATAGTTATCGACTCAAAAACGTTTTATAGGGAAGCCTCGCTTATTAGCGGTTTTTTTTATACATTGTTATGTAACCGTTATTAAAGCTTATACGAATTTTGTAATTTTGTGGATTTATTAAAAAAAAATTAATTCTTATGTATAATATTGTCGTTAAAACGAAAAAAGTTATATTTGTTAAATAAAATTAACGTTATGATTATAAGTTATAAAAATTGTTTAATACCGAAAGTTGTCGTATCCTTATTATTTAATATTAATTAATAACTGGGTAATAAATGGTTTTAATCGAGTTATATATAAATGACAAATAAGTGTAAGTATATAAAGACCTTTGAATTTACACATTCGGTCACGTCGTTAGTTTCGAGGGAAAAAACGGTGTTAAAACGTAAATTTACCTCAATTAAGTCGTGAAGCCGTTTTTTGAACCTATTAGTCTAATTAGAATCATAGTCGTTAATAAATGTATGCGAAAACCTATAAAACCGTTAATAACAATTAAAAAACCGTTTCGTATAAGTCTCAGCACTTATAATAGTTATAACTTCGAAAGTAACGGCTTTATTTAGACTATTTGTAATAACTATAAGGTAACGTGGGTTACCCTTATATTTTTAAGATAAATTCATTATAAAATCGATGGAAAGATAGTTTTAAAGCCGTTCGGAAACCGGAAGGGGTTTAAGGAACTTTTTTCGACGGTGTTTCTAATAGGTTATACGGCTATAAACGTCGTAATTACGATAAAAGCGGCGGACCTTACTGTATAAGCTTAATTAAAAATACTTTTTGAAAAGGATAACGATAATGGCGTTGTGGTTTAGGTGGTTGATAAAAAGTGAATCGTAGGTAACTTAAATCAACACGGTAATAAGTAGCTTGTAAGTAAGTACCTAAATACGGTTGTAAAACTTTAAAATTTTATCTTCGTTTACCAGATATTTCGAAATTAAAACCTTTAACATACGGTCGTCATCGGTACGGATATCTGTTAAGAAATGTTGGTCGTTTATACGTATCGTATATATTAAATGGAGGTAAATGGTGTTGCGTATGATATCGGTATCCTAATAACTTTAAAGTTCGACTTTGGTAAAATGTTTACGGTCTTTTGGAATTGATTCGCCGATAATAATTAACTGGAAAACATACGTACGCGGGGACGGTTTAAAAGTAGACTATTCGGAACGTAAAAATTGAAGTTTTCGACTTAAGTAATGTGGATTTCAGAGGCTTTTAAAAATATTCTAATTTTTTTATAATAATATATTGGGTCACGAAAAATTCGTTACTTTATTATATATTAACTGAAAACAAAATTAGGAAAGTCGTTTTAACTAACGGATTTGTCGTTTAGAAAGCCTTCGTATTATTATAAAGTATTTTAATTTTTTTTATTCCGTTAAGATAGTAAATGAGAGCGCCGTGCTTCGAAGCTTCGTGTTTTAAACTTTTAAATAACTTATAATTCTGAATAGTTTCTTATCATGGATTTCTTTGTTATATTTGGTGAAAGATAAACGACAGGAGTAATACGTTATAAAGTGTAGATTTCAGTATTAGTCGCGTTAATAGAGGTAGCCTTTTAAGACCTAGTTAAAATAGTCGAATTCGAAAAAGGTATTGTGGTCGGGATCCTATTAGGCGAGTATAGGTTCAGAGAAAAAGCTAAGTTTAAGTCTTTTAAAGGCATTTTTTTCTTCAAGCCTTGAACGAAATAAAATACCTTTATATATTAGTTATAATAATGGTTTTATAATCGTTAAGTAGTCGCGGATAAAATAACGATAAAAATTTGCGAACTCTAAAAAACTTCGTATTTTTAAAACCGTTTTGGAAACCACCTATTTTTGGATAGCTCGTAGTTTCTCTAGGTTTATACGGACGTTGACGTTGATTTTGATGACGAATCCTAAGTACTTAGTTTTTTAAATACCGAATTTGTATTTAAAGATATTTAGATTAAGTTTAGCGACGTTTAATGCATTAAAAATTCATTTAACTTTAGCTACATAATAGTCGAAGATACCGTTAAAGTAAACGAGGATATCATCGAAATGAACGAAAAATATCGAAAAAAAAGCTTAACGAATTATTAATATACCGTTAAAAGGTAGCGAAAACGTTAAAAGATCGAAAGGAGTAATAAGCTATTTAAGAAGTCTAAAAAGTATACGAAATATAGTTTTCTATTTTTTCTCTCCTAATAAAAAGTTTATAAGAATAGCTCTAAGATTTAATTTAACAAATTACCTGGTTTATGAAATATTTACAAATATTTTTTTATGAAAAAAAGAGGAAAGAGGTTATCTGTGTAATAATACTAAGTTGGCGATAATCAATATAAAATCATAACTCTTTCCCGGAGCTTTGAATGAAAAGAATGAAACCTTTCGTGAAGGAGTTATTTATTCGAATATAACTTTAATTAAATAGTTTGGTTAACGTTTTTCGTAATAAGAAAAGGTTTTTACGGGATATATTATATAAATGGCCTTATAATACTTTTAAAAGTTAGCTTTAGTTATCGATACGAAAGTAGATTTCGTGATCCGCTTTGAAACGGTAAATGAGTATTTTAATGCCAAGGGTTTTATCGAAAAAAGGTATGAATTCCTTAAAATTAAAAAAAAAATGTTGCTAATAAAGATATGTAGTTTTGAAGCGAGTATTTTATTAATATTTTCGAAGGAAACGGTGGCGAGTTACGTAATAGCGGCTCGGATTTCGCGGGCCTATCGTAAAATAACGTGAAATATAGCGACGTTAATATATTTCGGCATTTTTTTAAACAGACATAAACCCTCTTTTTCAAATACGGTAGTTACCAGCCCGCCTCAAAAGTAATATATATTTCGGAACGTCGTAAGTAATTTATCAATATTTCATTTAGGATTTGCCTTAAATAACGTTGTATTATAAAAAAAGGACGATAAAAGCTTATATTTTGTAATAATATCTATTTATAACGACATTTAAAAAGTTCATAAAGGAAATAAGTCGTAAAGGAAACCAGGCATAGAAAATGTGGATTTATCGAGTAATCGTAGGGGAATAGGAAAACGAGGTAAATTTAAACGGTTATTAAACTATTTACTTACGGTGTCATAATATTTAAAACCTATATTCATTAAAACATGGATAAAACAAATAAAATTACGAAGTGAATTTATTATAAACGAAATGGTTTTTTCATAAACTAGGATGAGGCCATTAAGTTAAGTTAAAGTCCTATCAACTTTTATACGCAATTATATATAGAAGTTTCGCCTTTTTTCTCTCGAAATCGATAAGGTTTTCAGCCGAAATAAAATGAATTTTTATGATGGTATTATCGTTAAAGTCGTTTGGGCGTTACGTCGGGTTCTATAAATAGTTATAAATTCGATAACCGTCCCTTTCATAACGTAAATATAATTTAAGTTTTTTACGGCAGGACCGCTTAGCGTAATTAATATAGGCGACATGTCTATTAAAAATAGTTCGAAAAACGTTTACGTTAATTATAATAATATTGCCTTAACTATTTCAAATGGACGTATTACCGCCGTTATTTTTTATCGTGGAAGGTACCTCCGGTAACGATGATATTAATATCGCTATGATGAATGCGGAAATTATAAAAGCGCTCGTCGATAAATTCAATACGGACAACCTATTTATTATAATTCGCAGGCATATTAAGAGGGAGCAACATATTAGTAAATGTATTATTAATAACTCTTTTTAATGGCGAGTTTAACGGCGGATTCCTAAGTTATACCATAGGCTTTCGCAAGTAAAACTTTTTAAGTATTTAAAAAGACGTAAAATGGTTTACAAGCTTTTTACTTTATACTTGTAAACCGAGTAATAACTATTTTAGTCGCATTAAGGTTGTAGTAATAGATGCAAAGTATAGTTATAAAAATGTCGGAGTTGTTAATGTCGCCGTCGCCTCCGCGGATATAATAACTTTTTATAACGGTTTTCGCGAGGCTTTTTAACTATTAAAAGATAACGTAAACGTAACCCTCCTTTATATCGATAAACTTCCGATTTTAAAGTAATTTACATATTATTATAACGTTTTATATAGAAAATTATAACTCAATACCGGAAAACTTCACCGTTTTATTGAAAGATTTATATTTAGATTAGTAACTCCCGTTAAAACGGGAGTTAATATCGTAGTCAAAATTAAAAAAGTCGTCATTACCTAAAAAGCTAACGTGATCCCTAATAAAAAGCGATATAATAACAACATTATGTATAACATACGTAAAGAAAACCTTTTATGGGGAAAATTAACCCGAAAACGTAAGTATATTAAAATATTCGAGCTATCGGATTATATTCCTTAAAATATATAATGTATTAATATTTTATCATTTTAAATATAAAATGTATTTTCGAATGACTTAATCCCATTTGATTAATTTTACATGTTCAATATCCATAACACGTTTGTAGAGAATAGTAAAACAATATTATTACGCCGTTAAAACGTTTAAAAATTATTCTGTAACGGGTACGTTAAGGAATTGCTTTAGGGTTCAAAGGTCTAGATTCGGTAAGTCGAAGGATAATGATGTAAAGTTAAGCTATGACCGTTCGTTATAATTAAAATACCGTTGAAAAAAGAATGGAGGTTTATATATCAAGAGATTAAGGTCTAAACTGTCGTTTAAGGTGGTCGGATTCTATTTATAAACCTCGATAAAAAAAGGATAAAAGAAGTTCCTATTAGGGAGCGGCTATGGAGTTAAGATGGGGTATAACCCTTTCGCCAGTCATGTGACATGTCCTTAAGCGGCCCTCTCTCTATTCTAGAGCATCGCAGGAGCGTATAGAACTACCAGGATTGGATCCCTAGGAATAATAGCCAGGCACTAGCCTGTAACATTTATAAACCCTGTTTTTAGGTAGCGATAGCGGTTGTCGACTCTTTGGTCCGCCGGTTGACGCCTAATACTAATTAGTATTAGCTTATTTTCGTTATTTGCGACCGCGACTATTTTTTAAAGCATTTCGAATATTGCATTTCGAATAAACGAAGTTTTCACATTCGGTTCAAATTTACTATAAAGCCGGTAGACACGTAATACGGCCTCGGTTTACAGCTTTAAAATCAACTAAATGGGGGCGTATTTGCTATTAATTCGTTCGTAATGGTAGTAATGAGTCGGAAGCCCCTCGTTTTTGTAGTAATCGTTAACGGACTTTCCCGTGGCTGCGAACGCGATACATGGTACGTAAGGCGTGTCTATTAACGGACTGGGGCTGTGGACCCAGATATATCGTTTTAACGTTTTATACATTGGAAAAGCCTTGTGGCGTATCCTAGCGATACGAAGATTTAGATAACTGAGTAGATCCGCCTTGTGTTTTTCGGTTTTAAAATATTAAAAGTATATATACAGGTGGATTTAGGCAATATAAACCGCGAAAAAGTTTCATAAAGCTGCATTCATAGTACTGAGAGGGTTTTACAGATAATGTAGTTTTTACTTATGGGGAAAAGGTAAGGTTTATAACTTTAGGAGCCCTTCGCTTCTCCCCTTTTGGAGTTTAAGGGGAAAATAAAGGGCGAAGGGGGAGAAAAAGAGGCAGCGGCGGCGGTAAAGGCGCGTGAAGCCGGTAAAAGGTTAGTGGTAATGACAAGGGCTAACGAGGTTGGCGAAGGAGTGGTAATAACGGTGGCACTAAAAACAGGCGAAGCTGGTAAGGGGGTTGCGACGGCAGCGGAGGCTAATAAGGCTGGTAAAGGGGTGATAAAGGCGACGGCGGCGGATAATAAGGCCGAAAAGAGGGTAAAGGCGGCGACGATAGAACTTGGTGAGGCTGGAGGAGTGGCAGCGATGGGTGGTATAGCGGTTATGGATAAGATTATGCCTATTCAGGACGAGTTGTTATTGATAATAGTGGTGGCGGTAACAGTGGCGGTAACGGCTACGGTTGTGGCAGCGACGATGGCGCGGTAGCGTTTTCGCGTTAGCCAACGTCTAGCTATCCTATTCTTATGCGTTATTTATTTAAAGAAGAGGTTAGTATATAGGTTTTAGTTTAGTGACCTACTTATTAAAGCGGTTTGAATTAGTTAATTGCGACCGAGGTTAAATTAAATTGGGGTTGAGTCTTGTATTAATTCATAATACGCGCCATTCAAAAGGAGAAAAAAAGTTTTGCTTAAACCGATAACGATGTATCTTTTTATACTAATTCAAAAAAAAGTAACGTTGTAATTAATACTACGTAATTACCTTTATAGCATTTATATAATTACACCCCTATTAAGATTAACAAAAAACGTAATTAACAACTATATCGCCCTTATTTGGGTATACTAACCAAACGCGAGTTATAATTACCACCACGGCTAAACCTTATTGATTCCAACCTTACTATAATTACTACCGCAGCTAGGAACTACTAATTTGAATTTTTGTAATTGATAACATAACCATTCTATTATTACAAAACGTATTAATTTAAACTTTTACAACTACAATTATACTGTTATTCTTTGGTTACATATACAGATTTACTATACTATTACTATTAAGCTATAGGTATATAAGAAAAAAAAAGATTGCTTTTGTGGATATTGTTATATATCTTTATAAATAGTATATATAGGCCAAGTAGTAATATACTATATTACAAAGTACTCTCTTGCAGAGTGTACGATAACGTGTTACGTTACAGACTGTATTTTTGTAAGGCGTAAAGTGCATTATGTATGAAGCGGTCTGGAATGGATATTTTAGACCGCATAATAATACATGGAGCGGTCTAGATTAGCTATTCTAGAGCGCACGGCAAAAGGGCTACTGCCCAGATGAAAGGTTTATAACCTTCCATCTATGGTGTACACTCTCTAGAATACTTCTTCCGGATCAATCTATCTTTTTACTACAACAATACTAATCTTATGATGGCTCTTCTACTCTTACTTACTTCACGTAAATAGGTTTACACCTCATCGGTAGAATTTATATTTACTATTTACTAAATATAATACTATATATTACTTTAACTCCAGCGACTCGAATCTACATACGTTAGAATAACCAAATATCTACCAACGAATTAAGTTTTTCAGTTTCAAATACGTAACAGTATTGTATAACATAGAAAAAGTCTAATATAATATAATAATTATAATAATTAACTTATTAGGTTATTTGTATTGTTAACTACGCTTTTAAATATAAAGTTTACGGTTCAACTCTTTTTTTCGATATTGTTTTTTAAGGGATAAATCCACACTGTTTTGGCCCGTAATAATTGGATATACAGTACGTACCGTAACTAGGCGCGCGGCGCATACCGTAACCCGTACACGGTACGTACCTCACAGGGTGCGCGGAGCAGGGTGCGCGGATCACCACACTCGTGGCCCAGGATCCTAACAGAGTTCTGTTCGCAAGCTGGTTTGCGATTGAGTTACTAAGTAGAGTCAAATGTCTGGGTGCCTCAATTCCCAGCCTCCGATTCACAAGTCTGCAGCGGTAGATCTGAACGGTTTGGACAGTCGCGAGTAAGGTCACACATCCCACCAGCCAACCAGCCATTTATCAGGCTGCCAAAGCGCGACTGGTGCCGACGGTGTAGGATTGGCTGGGCCCGGAGGAGGAGGACGGGTCGTTGGATGCGTTGAACGTGCGTATTCCCCACCTCCATCTCCACAGGGTGCCTACAGTGCACCATCATGCCGCACACCAGACTCGACACGTCCACATCAAAGCTAACCCTCCAAGGCCCCCGCCGAGCATCTTGAATACCTCGGACTCCGTCTCCCTGACATCCAGCTGGCACAGACCCGCGGACCGGCGCTGTCGTACGCGCCCCCAAGTCGCTTGGCGAACCGGTTCATGAACTTCATGGTCAGCGCGTCGCCGCCTGTCACCCGTGTGCACGCCGAAAGTGGGCATTTTCTTGTGCTGGTACAAGTATTGTCGCCTTGGGACAGGTTTGGGAGCAGCGTTGCTATGTTGGAAGGAAAGACGTCTTTCCTGGCCCAGACGTTGGTGCCAGAGATGCATTCAGCATGCGAATAGAGGAGCATTGGAGATCGAGAAGCTGTTTGAATTACCTATGGGTCAATCGAAGTCCAAGGCTTGGGACTTCCATGAAGATGCAGCGGCATCACGTCCTGATTCTATCCATATGGAGTCCCGCAGATACGAGGCGATGCGGACATCGCGTGATCCGGCTCAAGGCAATCAGTCCTCTAGCTTGTTGTCCCTCGCGATGAATCGAGCTTTGACACCAGTCAACATGGCCATGAAATAGTAGGGCATCTCTTTCTCGGGTGGTATCGAGACCTCAATATCGAAATGTCTGATGAGAGTGGGCACAATCTTGCCCACTAGCATCTCGGCTAGGTGCCTCCCGGGACATGTTCGGGCGCCTCCACCATATACCAGGCTGTAGCGATCGAGTTTCTTCCTGGCAGCCTCATCCAGCCAACGCTCCGGGCGATAGGTCTCCGCATCCTCGCCGAATATTTCCGTATCACGCTGTAGAGACAGCGGATTGCAGCCGACGGTCGTGCCTGCGGGAAGGCTAAGACCATGCACCTGCATTCCTCCCACGGGTACCGTTCTGGGCAAAGACATGCCAATGACAGGATGGAGCCGCTGAGCTTCCTTGATACTTGCTTGTGTGAATGGCAGTTGGCAGGCCTCTTCATAGCTAAGAGCGGTCGAGGGATGGCGGGTTTCTGCCGCGACTCGTGTCCGGATGTCAGCATGGGACCCTATCATGGTCAGCGCGGAGATGAGGGTCGAAGTAAGCGTCTCGTGACCGGCTCCAAAATTCGAGATTGCCATTCTTCGAAGATATTTCTCGCTGAATTCCGGGCGGTCCTCCGTCAACCGGATCAAATCCGCCACAATATTTTTGGGGGCGTCTTTCCGCAGCCGGCGGCGTTGCAGTGCCACCCGGACTCGCCGGGTGATTCTTCTCTGGACATCCTGCGCGGATGGTCAGCACTGCGGAAGTCCTGAAGTGGCATGACAACAGACGGGAAAGAACGGCTTGAATCCCTCGCTGGGGGTGTGATAGGTGAGGCCCCAGACGTTGGCAAAGGCACGGCCGGCCGACTTGGAGAGGGATTCCAAGACTACAGCGGCGGGAAACAAGCCGAAGACGCTTTTCCGTCGCCATCCCATGTAGGCGTGCTTGCCTGAGGCACCATCGGATCTGGCGTCGAGATAACCTGGCGACCAGGTCGAGAGACTGACGGCACCAAGGCACTCGACGACGATAATGTGCATCCACTCTTGGAGGTCCACCTCGGCCCCGACCAGGGCGCGCAACTGTTGAATGACTCTGCTCAAGGCTCCATCGAGCGCGGGTTCATACTGCTTGACGTTCTTGGCATTGTAGACTGGGCCGATGAGTCGGCGCTGTAGGCGGTACCGCTTCATATCACGTTCTGCCAACAGATCGAGTGTGTCAGGCGACTCGAGAGATAATTCCCATCCGGCCCAAACAAGCTTCGGTTTCAGCAAAGCTGTGGCCACTGTGACACAGGGCAGTGTCTGGGGTTTAGCCCCTGCTTGATTTTAAAGGCGGAAAGGATGTCTTGCTTCACTCACGATAGAAATCGGACTTGACATATCCGGTGGTGGGGCCTGGACGGAAGTGAGCGAGTCTTTGGCATTGTTGTAAATTATTGAAGTTTGTTGCAGCCAGGGGTGGTACGGGGCGCGAGACTGACTGTATATGAGCTGGAAGGCATCCTTGGACGCAAACCAGACTTCGTTTGGGCTGACGCGCACCACGGGGCCATATCGCTTGTGCAATGTCTTGCCCAATGGAAGCATGCGGCCATTGCGCACCTGGTAGGCGTACCAGCAGACGGAGATGGCCGCAAGGCGAGGACCTGGGATGTGGGCCAGTGGGTGAAAGAAGAGCCGGTATAGTGGGAGGGCGAGGAACAGCAGCAGCACGCCCAGGCTGGAGACACGCAACAGGTGGGGCGTCCAAGACCAGCCACGCGTGAGGCACAGCAGCACCATGAAGCACACCGTCAAGCGCACCGTCAAGCGCACCATCAACCCCACCACCAGGCGGCATGCTCTGGGCGCACCGAGAGGCGAGAGGTGCTCCCTGGTTGGTCCCTTGTGCACCTACCGGTACTCCGATGGCACGAATGAGCGAATGCAGGTCGTGCCGATGGTATTGATGGTGCAGCAATGGCACCGCTTCGCTGCGATGGTTTGCGTCATGGCAACGAAAACTCGACTACTACTACTGCAGTACTGGCTCTTATCTCGTTATCTCGGATACACAGAACACTTGTACTACGTAGTGTCCGGTGGCCACATCTGGGATCCGAGATAAAAGCCCCCACAAGTTCGCCAGCATGCACGGACCGTGGGGACAATGCTGCGAGCAGGGATGCCCCAGCTGTTGCAGGCGGGGGCCGGAGTCCGCAAGAATGAAATTCCGATTCTCCGAGGCACCGATGAAACGACATGCCAATGCAGAACGTCGAACCGCAAAGTCCCGACAGTCAAGTGCAGATTCAATCGTGATGTTTATTAGCACAACTCCGGCTTTGAGTTTGACTTGTGGATTCGTTACCAATGCCATGTCTTACTTTGCAGGTTACAGGCTGGGATCTGCGTTTCCGAGCCGGCCTTCCCAGCTTGAAGCCTGCGAGACATGCTTTCACTTACTACTTACTCTTCGAAGTAGTACCTACTTCACATGGATACTTCGCATCAACTACTCATACCCACCACTTCGTATCCAGTTCACCGAGTCATGCCGACGGACGAGAGCCCGCATGCAGTCGCCATCCCGGACTCGGCATGGCTTAGCGTCTCACTCATGATGAAGTCAAGTATCAAGCTTCGTATGGTCCACCCTCGTGCGCATTTATGGCCCGGAAAGTTCACGGTCGCGATGGCTAATGTCCGTGTCGTCTTCAGCCGGCAGCAACCACTCTCAGACACTTGGAAGGACCTGGACCCCGGAGTATGGAAGTGCCAAAACCCTGCTGCTGCCCACCCCGTCCGCACGGCTCGGGACACGGTAGCTTTCGCACCTGCGGCTCCTGCGATTCCTCCCCACGACACACTGCTTGCTTGAGCCTCCAGTACCAGCATGTGCACATCTTCCTCTTGTGCTGGGGCATCATTCTGGAATGGGAGCCTTTCAGCTTCCCGACAGTGTCGAAGGCGCTGCCATCGCTTGCCTGCTCTACTCCTTCCTTTGCCTGCTGTCGAATCTGCTTTTGCTGTGGTTGATTTGGGTTCACAGTGAGAGAACTAGCTGTGAGTGCAGTGGAGACCGCACCGTCCGCTGTTGCCAGTGGAAGATGGCCGGTGGAAACATGTGTGCTGATGCTGATGGCCGTATCATGCGTACTAGATGTGGCTTTTATATCCTATTTCACCTTCCTGGCCACCGTCACGAGTCTGTTCCAGCAACTATACGACTACGTCCTCTGGGTCGATATCATGACATGGCAGTTTTGGTTTGGCAAAGACAACGCCCACGACGCCGAGGTTCAGTACAACAATGAGATTTTCGGTGTCAAGCTGATATTGACCTATGTCCGTATCATGTGCTTCATGGTGGAGGCATCGCTCGTCTTTTTCTTGTAAGCGCACAACATATCATGTATCCATCATCCATTGTGCTAACTCGCCTCCGCCGTAGCTCCTTTGCCTTGGCTGCAACGGTCTTTGGCTGGTGGGCCAAGAAGCCCAATGCTCTTCGAAACTTGTCCATACTGGGTCGCTTGTTGCCCATCACCTTTGGTGTCATCAGCATCATCCTGCTGCAGCTCGACTTTGCACATAAGACCTTCCTAGTCTACATGATTGTTGCGAACGCACAATGTACGTTCAGCAACATCCATCGACTATACTAATCCAACCACAACAGCCACGCCTGCTGACATGGGTTGCAGTTGTCCTCAGCATGACCGGAGCCTGCGTCTTCCTCGTCATGATCCTCTTCAAATATATACAAACCCGAATGCGGCTCAAACGGTGGTTGACCCTCGACTTCGGCCGCAACAACACCACACTGACAGCAGAGACGACCGCCACGACAGCGACCGCGATGGAGACGGCACCGGCGGCAGCCACGGGGGAGACCATGATGACGGTCGCCACGGTGGTAACGACAGTGACGGCCACGACAGCAGCAGAACAAAACGGCGACAGCTCAAGAAAAGACCGCGAGCGTGGCAGGGCCGATAGCCGTAGCACGGCCTATTCCATCTTGCCGCGGAGTGCAACATTTGACAGCTGGCTGGTAATCCGGCTCACCATCGCCTTTTTGACGCTTTGGTACGGCCTACCTGTCATCTTCATCCCCTTCCACATGGCCAGCAAGGCACTGACTGACAAGGTCCCCAGGATCTTCGAATGGACCAACCTCGCGCCCCGCTTCCAAAACCGCGAGAACGTCCTCGCGTCCACCGACGAGACCGGCCCGGACCTGTCCCACCAGCGCGCCATGGCCACCGTCAAGGGCTATCTCTCGGGCGTATCGCCCAGCCTGCTGGGCTTCCTCGTCTTCGGCACCACCAAGGCCTTCCAGCGCAAGATGGCCGAGACCTTCCTGCCCAAGTGCCTGCGCCGCAAGGAGGACGACTATCTGACCGCCATCGGCCACCTGCCCTTCGCCAGCAACAACAGCTCCTCCTACGCGCGTGCCTCGGCCCGCTACTCCCATGCGCCGTCCCCCGTCACAAACACCTCCAGCCACTGGTCGAGGACGGTGCGCCCCAGTCTCTCGCTTCGCATCCCCAGCCCCGCCGCCTGCGCGCCCGCCACCTCGCCCAACACGCCCGGCTCGCCGCCCTCGCGCAGCACCTCCGCTGCCGCCCTGCTACACCACAAGCGCTCCGAGTCCTCGATCCGCTCCCTGTCCATCCGCAGCGGCAACCCTTCGCCCGTCCCATCCGAGCACCAGCATCACCAGCAGCACCACCACCACCACCACCACCAGCAGCAGCAGCAGCACGAGCCCCAACACGCCCTGCCAATACCGCGCTTCCCGCCCACCCCGAGCGCCGGCGGCCGCGTCCTCAGCGCGATCCACGAGCCTGTCTTCGACGACTGGCTCTACCAGGACCCCTCTGCCGCGTCCCCGCGCCGCAGTCAGATCGGCATCGCCGTCGCCTCGTCGTCGCCGCTGGTGGGACTGGTCGCGCCCTGGGACGAGCCGCCCTTGCCGACGGCCGTGTTGTTGCCTACGAGCCGTCCGTCGCTCATCCGACGCCACGGGTCCGCCCCGGGTGCGGGCAGCACACTGAGCCGCCCGGCCTCCATACTGCGACGGCCCTCGCTGTCCACGCCCGCCGCCGCCACCGCTGCTGCTGTTGCTGCTGCTACCGCAGCTGCAGCCGACCGGCCAGGGTCCGCCCCACGGTGCGGCGCCGTGTCGGCCGCCACTTACATCTCGCCCACCAGCCGCCCGCCCAGGCGGCCGTCGCCTGTGCTGCGGCAGCAGGACGACCGCCCGGTGATGTTCCTGCCCGAGTCGGACTCGGACGAATCGCTTCGCAGCCCGCCGCCCATGTCGCAGCCCATGTCGCGCTTCAACAAGAGCAGGGACGGGAGCAGGACCAGGGACGACGGCGGTGGCCATGGCCTCGAACGGCGGCCGAGCGCGGCGGGGAACAGTGCGCGCCTCTGGTCCGAGGGCCGGTGGGGCGAACAGGAGCTCGGGTCGCCGAGATGAGAACCGCGACACACAGGAGGGGGAAGTGACACCGCCACATGGCTGGGCCCGGGCGCGAGGTTCTGGGGACGGGGGCATGATTGACACCCGGCGTCTACTGTGGCTCGCCGCTGTGCGGCATAGCGCTGGCGTGTGCGTTGGCTTGTGTTGAGATGATCATATTGGCATGCCAATGGGCGCTGTGGCTGGACCCCGTTCTTGCTACAACAATACCCTGGTGTATGGAATCTCTCTCCTATATGACTGATTATCTTACTATTATTAATTAGACGGAAAAGCAGCCATACTCATTGAGATGTCATCGGTAGTCCTGGTGCCTTCACATGTACAGTTCCTGTTCGAGATTGGGCGAAGAGGCCATTTCATTCCACCTCTATTTTTCCTTGCACTTGGCCAGCTGTGCCTGGGTAGTATCAATCGCCACTGCCTCGCCATATAGACACCACCTTGATCTCTGTTTTCCCCTTGTCCATCAGCAACCCCCACACATGCCACTATCATCACATTGGTAGCAGCCATCAAGTGACTGGTGACCACTAGAACTGGCATATGAAAATCGGCTGTCCGGTGCTACTTTGTCAACCTCGGTCACTATGGCCCCAGAACTCCCCCCCCTCACCAGGAATCTTGTAGATTCTGATGGACAGTCAGAAGGTAACAGTGCCAGGCCACCCCCGGATTCTTTCCTCTGCATTCCCCGCTTCACCACTATACACGCTTTTTTTCTCGCCGCCTCGGGATCGTCCTTGCGTCGAGCTATTCTAACAGGCCACAGGCCCAGACCTGGAGTGCACTATGATATTTTGGCCATTTACCACAGCAACCGGGTAGGCTTGGAGCCGCCCAAGGCGTTTGGTTTGGAACCACTGATACCAGGAAACACCTAAAAAACCAAGAGCTCCGGTAGTGTCCAGTTCCAAGACTGGCTGGTGTTTCATGGCTTCACAGCAACTATGTCTTGTATATGTCCCGTCCGGCTGGCGGCATAGCAATACCATGTTCTGTGAACGACTCGATCGACCACCGATTTGTGAACAGTCCACAGTGGCCAGGTGTCCGTTTTCTGGTCCTGGGGAACCGTGATTTACTTGGTGGGCCACACCGCTGGAGTACTCGACCCCCTGGGAACAGCAACCCGATCTCACATGCAGGAATGTCTCTCTCTACCTAAGGGGGAGACGACCTCACCGGGGGTCTACACACGGTCCATGATGGCGTGGTCCATTCATGCGTCTGACCAGCCCGTCCGTGATCCAAAATGCCGTCCTGTGGCGTGGCAACAGTCTCCAGTAGCCTGAATCCTATTTCTGTGGGGCGCAGAAGCTCCGCTGCAGCTGCAGGGCCCATGGCAGCGGAAGAAATAGGTATGGACTGGTCCCAGTGGGAAGCACTCCCTCTCCAGGCCGCTCCTCTGGCTCATGGGCGGCGTCCCGAAAGCATGCTCACCGTTCGCCCGACGCTCATCGCGTGCCTATACACTGCAGCACGTGGGCAGCGCGCCTTGGAAGGGCCAAAATAAAGGGCCCAGACATGTCCGTCGCTTGGGCGCGATTCGCCGCACCCGGCAGCACAACATCCTGCGGTCGGGGAAAGTGTTGAAGTTACTATACAAGAAAATATTGTATAGGCTTGTAGATTCTGAAATACCTAGAATGTACCTGGAGAATCTTTTGATATATAATTAAGAAAATCCTCATAGATCTCGATTATTACAATCAGAACCTTGTATTAGTAAATACTAGTAGTCCTATCAGCTGAAACCAGCTGCAGTTCTTATCTCGATACCCTTAGAGCTTGAGAATACTACTTTGTAGTTTTTCGGTCGAAATCCTGATCTCCGGAGTATTCCTTGTTTCATTGGTGTTGAGTTTTGTGTACAAAACTTGTAAAAACTGTATCTGTTGTACTTTAATATGCCCCCTAAGACGTACTGTTTGTGTAGTTTTGATGAAGGAAAAGAAATAATAAAACAAAAGTGTTGTAGAGTGAAGATTGCGTAGCGTAGAGTTGTTAGATGGAGTACATGCAAAAATAAAAAGTACAGAAGACGTATAAAGATCCGATTTAAATCAATGACTTCTAGCATTAGTTTTTGGTCAATCTTTTTCAAAGTTTACAGTATTAACCGCCTAATTATACTATACATATAATACCATAAAGTGATTTGAGGCACTATAGTATGTAAACCATGAATTGCCAACCTGGTTTAGCTTAACTCGTTCGAACCTTCACATTACTAGTTTGTACTTTGCCTTTGGTGGTGGTTTCATTAAGTTATCAGTTAACTGTTTATCTTTAGAAACCCATTGGATTTAAACTATATTACGTTTAATTTTATTCCTAACCAAGTGCTTTTTAAGAGGAATATAATATGTGCATTAGTGATATTCAGGGTGTTGGAACAGCAGTCAATTGCAGTTCAGTCAAGTCAACTATACTGATAGTAAGTTGATTGTACTGACTGCGAGTTGACTGTATTGTGTGTTGGTTGATTGTATCGACTGCAAGTCAAGTACAGTAAGCCGCCCTATGCACGGGCTACTTTTCTGCATTTCGCTTCACAAAAGCCCTTTCCCCAAGGGTTAGTACAGTCGCATTCCCGGCGCAAGAAGGCGCCAGGCGGGGACTGAGATGGCCGCGCTTCACAGCCCGACCAGGGCTACAGTTTACACGCCTACGGGTCTCTAAACTGTGGGGCACCCTAAGGTCTTGATTGGAGGGATAGCGTGGGGTTCCGGAGGCTTACACAGGCTTCTAGCGGACTCGCGTTACAAATTCTCCCGCCGGTATCTACAGGATTATTTCGTCATAGCTAGTGTAACATTTTGTAGTTTGCACTGCCCGGTGATAGTGAAATTTTAAAAAAAATCACAATAAGTGCCCAATTCAGACTAGGGCATGGGCTAAGCAATTAGCCATACATAGTAGTATGCAAACCAGCTAACGGTCTGCCAAACTTAAAAGTAACACATCACCACTTTTAATACAATACACCAGTTACACCAACCAGAGATTAGAATCATCTATGTTGCAACAATAAAGGCCTATCAATACTAATGAGTACTTGTTAGGTTAGGCAGAAATAAGATAGGTTAAAAAAAAAAAAAAAAAAAGGAAAAAAATATTTTTCCGGTTGTTACGCTGTACAATTACAAAAATTAAAGAAAAGATTTTTGCGAAACGCCCCTGTAAGCTGTACAATTATTCGCGGAAACAAGTAGGCAGAGCTCATAAACTGTGTAGTTGTCGGGGGCAATCTATAAGTAGCGAAGGTATTGCTATCATGGAAAACAAAACACGAAAGAATCATCATTAAACCAGTCTCTGAAAGAAAAGCGTTGAAATTAACCGCTAACAAGTCTCAAATTCTTCAAGTCACCAAGTTGTTAAGTTATTAAAGTTAACAAACATCTAAGTCTCTACTAGTACTGGTACTATTACTGTAAATCGCAAACGGCTAAGTCCCACGATTCCTATGACTTCAAATAAAAACTTTGCCGACAAATAACCCACAACCCCCCCCCCCCCTATACTACTTTAGTCTTAGTTAGAATGGCTACCAAAAACGCGAAAATCAATATCGTCTCCGACCCGGCCAAAGAAAAACAATTAAAAGCCTAGGTTTTACGTTCATTAAGTATTTTAACGACATATAACAAACGAACGTTAACGAAAAATTTATCCCCGAATACTTAACCAATTACATGGGCTACTTCATCCTTGATGTAGACCTCGATAACTAGAGCTACAGCATCATAGCCTTTTACGATTTTGCCGAATTCTTTGAAAATTGGACCCTGGAAATATGGAAAATTACAGAAAAACTAGTCAAAGTAAGGTTAAAAGCTGACTTACATGAACAAGAAATCGCACTACCATGAAAACTAGGGAAGGAAGGCAATCTAGCAGAGGTACTGTACGAATACATGATAGATGAAGACCTTTAAAGGATACATAAGGATAAAGGCAAAGGTATCGCTAACAACGACATTCTTTAACGCTCTTACACACGTTCACAAGGCCCTACTTAAACCCAGATTATTTTATTAAGCCCTTTTACTTCAGAACCATAATGCGGTATTGTTGTTACCAATGATAAGGAACCAATTGATCCAAACGTAACAAATCTTTAAGCTTACAAAAACCGTAAAATTTATTAGTTGATCAAGCAGGAACCTTACTAAAAAGCCCCTTGATACCAACAGGATTATTACCAAGTTTACGGGAATCTTCAAGGTCTCTAACATATATAATTTCAATAAGTCAACTAATAGCACCAACTATAGGGAAGAGTCAGCTTTATACGCGAATCTACTATAGGCACAATCATTGACTTTTTCTTCTTCAATTCTGTTATAGACAACTAGTATATCTGCTAATATTATGCCCAGTACCCTTCACACCCCCAGTTGAAATATTCAAAGGTTTTGTAGGATGAATATATTACTCTTTCCACTTGAGATGCTTCTATAATGTATACGGATTGCGCAGTAATCACGACTTTCATAAAGATCTGTAGTGATAAAAAGACGTATACTATAAGCCATACAACCTTTTTTATATCAAATCGTAACCGTTTTTCAACATTTTTCGTTAGATAAGGATTATGTTTCCAGGATTCCACTTATTGTTTTCTAATGTTTTCATCGGTTTAACCGAGCATCATTACCTTCGGTATTTCATAAATTGTGAGTTGTCCCTGGAAATTGACGACAGTTTTAGGAGTTATTTTCAATGTGATGTCAATTCGCTTGATATTACATAATTTAAGACGTTATGAAGCGGTATTATATGTTGAAACATGAGGAAAAAGATTAAAAGTAAAATGGACTTTTTTCATTGAATGTTCGATAGGCTAATATTTTACTAATAAGTAATTGGGTTGGAATAGCAGTCAAATACAGTACTGTCAAGCAAACTATACATACAGTTTGTTGATTGTACTGACTGCAAACTGACTGCAGTTTGTTGGATTGACTGCAAATGCAATGCAGTAGGTGCCCACTTCAAAGTCAGGCACAGTCCAAAGCATTTGTTCATACAAATTAGCGTGCACACCAGGTAGCGGTCTGCCGAACTTAGAACTTACAACTCATCAATCAACCAATTTCAATGCAGCACCAGTTACTTCGACCACAGTGATTCGAATCGACTACGTTGCAACGATAAAGGCCTACCAACAAATGGGGAATATGGGAGCTGTCGAAGACACATTATGCCAGTCAATCCAACAAACCGTGACAGGCCACAAAGAGTTTTAATACGCCTTAAAATACCTTAACGCTACCTGCGAAAGCTTTTTAAGCTAATAGGCTCCTCGCTTACGATGGTAATAGCATGGGTACCGAATTCGACTGGTATGTACCCCTAAGCTTATAATTTCAGCAACGACAATAGAAACCTTGCTGATATTCATTACATCAATCGTAAATACAACATATCAAAATAGTTTCGTTATTACAAAACCTTGATCTGGAAGCTTGAACGGCAACGCACGGAATGAGGAGAATACTTTATTTACATATTTTCAAATTGGGAACTTAAATTCTTTAAATTACTCCAAGGGGTATTATAGTTGTATCAAATGGGGATTATGATTAACACATTAAAATATAACCGAATACCAATTAAAAATTCAATGCATTATACCTAATACCCCTTTATAAATGACTAAAAATGAATTAAATGCATTGTAAACATTGAAAGATTTATTGAAGGTACTATACAAGAAAATATTCTGTATGCTTGTAGATTCAAGTATTCAAGAATATACATGGAGGAGGAAAGGCTTTGATATATAATCAAGTGTATCCTCAGAGATCTTGATCAATGGTCGAGATTTCTGTACTAGTCAATACTAGTTCCTCAGTATTTGTAAATACTAGTGCAAGCAGCTGGCTTCCAGCTGACAAGTCCTTCGTACTAGCTTCCTTACTATTCAATACTAATACTTGCACTAGTATATACTAGTGCCTTTGGTAGATGTCATCATCTTCAGCTGAATTCTCTATCTTTTGGTGTTGAGACCTATCCAGTACTTATTGTTATGCCAAATACTAATTGATTCTATTATGGCCCTATTGCCAAGTATGTGCTAAGTGACTATACCGGTTTTATTTCAACATATTCCCCTAAGAGGTACTGTTTTTTTAGAGACAAAAGAAGGAAAAGAAGAGAAAAAAAAAGTAGAGGGTAAGGTGAAAGAGGCGTAGTATTGAAAAGAAAGTTGATAAATGCAAAAAGCAAGAAAACCTGTGAAGTCTGATTTAAACCGATAACCTCCACAGTATCTATTTTATAAATATTCCAAAGTTCATATGAAAAATCACTTCACTATTCATCTTTATAATACTATACAAGGTAACTTAGAGTACGAAAGTTTATAAACCATACTATCAATTTAATCTTAGGTTAACTAAACCAAACCGTTGTGTTATTACTTGGTATTTTGCCCTCGGCAGTAGCTTTATTAGCCTATTAGCCAGTTGTTCATCTATAGAAACCCATTGAATTTGTATTATATCATGCTCTATTCATTCCTTACAAAGTGTTTTCCAAAAGTTATATATTGAATGCGCTATTGATACTCAGAGTTCGTAATTTACTTGATAACCCCATTATTATCATAGTATATCGTAACGATAATAGAACTACGTAGCTTTGTACACAAGTTTCCTATTTATAGGATGTTTTAAATCACTCGTATTAGTGTTACGCTTTTAGTATCTATAGAAGAAAAGCATACTCTAAATCATTTTTTGGATACCTAGCTAACCGGACTATTTACAATTTGAACTGTGTATTTATAAGTAGAATTTTTAGTGGCTTTGTCCCCCTTTTAGTCGGAATCATATGAGCCGTTGATTTGAAGCATGTAAAAGTCTTTATAGTGATTTTAGCTGAAGTTTATGGCGTTTTACTACGGATGTACTAATAGTTTTTCACTACCTACTTATAGTCTATAATTTTTGTACCATCTGAAGTATTTCAAGGTGTAATTGAAAAGTATTGTTGGCAGGTCTTTAGATCGTTGCAACGTTGTCGATTCGATTGGTCGAAGTAATAGTAGTATTGCAGTAATCAGATGGTGGATGTATTGCTTTAGGTTTGACAGACCGATAGCTGGTCTGCATTGTAATTTGTATGGCCAATTGCATAGCCCGTGCCCTAGAGTGAAGTACAGTGTACTACACTCGACTTATACCTAATGCGGTAAGTCTCTACAAAGCAATACACTTAACTTATAGTACAGTTAACTTTACTGTAAGTAAATTTAACCTACTGCACTGTATGTAATATTATTCCAATACTGGCGGCTTTTTAGTTTGTGTGCGCACGTTAGTATAGATGACTAATCTTTTCCAGTTACTACTGAATTGCCCCCTCGTTAACTGGCCAGGCCCCTGTTAATTCCAGTTAACTTCCATACTAAATTGTATCTCATGACATGCAAATTGACCCTATTTAACATTAATTGCTCCGTTGTTCCGAGGTTTAAGTTTATCAATTCCTACAAAAAGTTTTTTCGCCACAAACCTTTGCAAGCGTTTACTTTATCCATATTAATTAAATAAGTTCATATCGTCAATTCTCTATCAGTCTTCTAGTTTACTATTACGTAAATTAGGCTTTTTGGGTAGCTTATTAACGTAGCCCTCGATCCGGATAGTTAGTCTATTACTGTCTACAAAACTTTCCAAGGTTTTATTTAATCTCGCCTTCATTATAACATTTGCGGGATTGTTTTCGCCATCGATTTATCTAAATTACTTAATCTTCCTCCTTTTGTAGGCTTTGCAAAGTGCTATTACGTTAATTATTAGGTGTTTTTAGCTAGTGGTTTTGTGTTTTAAAAAGCATTCGAAAAGTCTCTTTAAATCGGTATAAATTACTACCGGGATAAGGGGAATCTTTAACTACCTAGTGATAAGGTTAAGCGTTTTCTATAATGCCATATTTACGTTAAAGCCCGTTATTATTCCGTAAACCTCCGAAGCCAGTACGATTTATATAATTCTTTTATACTTGATAGGTCAATTGAATTAGGCTACCGATAATATTAAATGGGTTTTCCCTCTTGTCTTTATTAACGAGGGTTATTACGAAGCTAATTTGTAAAAATAGATCGGTGTTATTTGTAAAGAACCCGTCCGTAAAGATTATTTACTTTACTTTTGATAGGTCGATTGGGACTATATTAATTTCGTAGATCAAGTTTCGCATTTATCATTTTAACCTTTTATTTAGCTGGTTAAATTCTTTATTTGTTGGTGTTTATACTTGCGCCGCGATAGATAGGTTATAAAAGGATTCCAGTTGATATAAGGTAGAAATATAGCTGCTTCGAGTACGCTATTTCAAGTACCGTTAGGGCCTGGCCACATTAGTCTTATTGATTGTAGCTAAAACAGCGCTATAACATTTTTGACGAAAGCTTTAGCCGGTATTAACATTAAGCATGCGGATTAACGATTTATTAAAGTTATGTTGGTTACCCTCCATTAATGTTATTACTAGCTTATAATTTCAAAATTAAGAATCCTTGATCGTTTTCTGTTTTAATACCATCAAGCTAGCCGTTTTAAAGAAAAGAGTATCGTTAGTTTATATGCTTACCATGCCGAAGTCTTTTTCTTTCGTTACCAGTAAGTACGAGTCGTATATTTAAGATTTTATCGCCAGTTATAATTTAAAGTACGACTAGAAAGTTAAAAACTAATGAACGCTTGCTTTAATTAATTCCTATAGTAGCTTAATACATCGTATTACCGTGCCTAAAGAGCAAATAGTACGTAATTCCTGTATCAATTCTAGTAGTACGATTAGTTGTAAATCCGTTGCTAATTATTTGTAGGCTTACGTTATATTATGCTATTAAACATAAACTTGTCTTGGGTCTTAGCTAGGAAACTTGTTGTTAAAGCGACCACTAAAAGTTGGATAATCTTTTAAATCGTTGGCGACTATGTGAGGATTTTGTTTTTGCCTTTATTACCGTATCGTTAAGCGATTGGACGTAATTTTTCGTACGGCCGCCTCTTGGTCTTACTTTTAATCTCGTAGGTAATTCTCAACTGAAAAATTGTAGCGTTTAGGTTTTAAAAATTAAAATTGATTTTCTATATAAATTATATAACTCCTCGAATTAGTAAGCCTTTAATCATAACCTTATCGTTTTCCTCAAGAGGTTTATCAAAGTTCTTAATAATTCCTTACGTTCTAAGCTTTAATACCAAATTTTTGTTATTTTTTTCTTTCCTACTTACCCAAGAAGTATTATAAATACAGCCCGGTGTATATTTTTCCTTTTTAACGGTTCTCTTTTTCAGGGGTCATTCGCGTCAACGACGGTTTATCGGTTTGTCGATAATAGGTAGTAGAGGTTCGTATTGGTGAAGTCATTTGAATTAAAGGTTTTTATCATTGGTAGCCCTAATATAAGGTTTAAAATGGGTGGTTTGAAAATATATAAGACCGTTCGTAGTTTTCATAACTACTTTGAAGTTTACAATACTTGATATTTTATATAGACCTTTCTATTTACTCAACCCTCACTATACGAGGACTTTACTTTTTAATGGTAAATCAAGCACGTCGATTGTAAAAGGGTTGTTCCTAGTGTTAAAGGCGTTATTAACCTGGCGGCGTACCGATTTTCTTCGCAGTTCCCTTAAAGCTTTGTTATAGGCCACAATATGTTTCTAAGTATTTGCCGAAAGCGGAGATTTACCCTTTAGGTGTAGGTATGCTCTAAAAACACACAGTGTTAACATTGGACCATTAAAGTCTATAGTATCGTTTGGGCCTTTTATTACCATTTAAAGGCATGTTTTCAGATTCGTAAAGCTTTTAATTTTCAACGTAAGGATATTGAACGTTTGGCTAAATAGGGTGAATACTCTGTTAATTTTGCTAATATTTTTGTAGGCTTTTATAGATACCTATTTACCCCGGATACATATTATTTTAACATCTTTTTAAAACTCCACCGTCGTAAAGTTGGTGTTATTATCGTGGAAAATGTCATTAGTTAGGCCAAGATACGTATTAATTTATAACATCTTTAACGTTTTCCCTATATTCTTTGCCGAAAATAACTTTAGAAATTCAACCCCATGAAAAAAGGTTGCGGAATTAACGATATAAATGATAGGTTTCTTATTCAAGTAAAATATATAGACGAAGATCTCGTAATTAAAATCTCCATCGTTTTTTGATATAAATTTAAATTTCCGGGTTGCTTAGGTATAGGTTTGGTATTAGTAGTAAAGTTCTTTAATGACTTTTAAGGTAAAGTACTCCCTATAGTTATTCCCTTCGGACTTTAACAATTTATATTGCCTATTACCGGCTGAATAGTTAAAACGCCGGTATAGTTAACGTATCTATGATTTTGTTTGGTTTAAGACCACTGCTTTTAGTCCTTAAAAATGAAACCATAGGTACTTGTATTTAAAGGCGAGGAGAAACCTTTAACTATTTTTAACTAATTAATTTACGTTAAAGTCGTCGTTAACATCGAAAGTCTTTATATTCTCCAAGTCAAGAAGGACATAGGTAAGGGACAGAAGGATATGGAACATAATTGCTCTTACAATAGTTCAAACTACTGTTATCCCTAATAGCGATAGTGATTCGCCTAATTTAAAGCTATTTTTAGCCTTAATACCATAGTAATGATTAATTTTAGTCATTGTAGTGCTTTCCCTTCGCAGTACCATATACTATAAATAGCCTCCTATTAAATACCTTTCTGCCTCTATTTATTATAATATCTTAAAACGTATTGTCCGCATAAAAATCGCGAAATTAAAGGTATACAAAGGGTTAAAGACTTAATTAAGGTCAAGATAAGGGTTTCTACCACCTAAACGGTATAGGAAGGTGTAGTTGGCTAGTTACAAGGCTGAATTAGGAGCAGTATCTTCGTACCACTTAATATAATTAAAGGTATTAACGCTATTAATTGGCTCGTCGCCTTCGAAGATTGCAATTTGATTTAAGTAATAGTATTTCAAAGCAATGGATTATTAAATGTAATATATTACCTTTTTATCATTACGTTCACTAGGGGGTGCCGATTTAAGCAGTAGTTGAACTTACTATTAATTCAACTTTTTTTATTACTATTACGATAATAATATCTGCGATTAATAGGTTCGCTTAAATATTGGTCTTATTAACGTTAGCGTAGCTATTACCTCCAGTCTGTAGCTGATAAGCCAGACCTTAAGCATTATAAGCGCCCATATCCATACTTGCGATCGATGTAATTAACCACTGTAAGGTCTTTTTCCTTTACGTCAGAGAAGTTACAGGTTTAGGGGTATATACTTAACGATTTTAGTGTACGCGCTATTACAGTGGTAAACGAAGAACGTAACTTGCTAAAGAAGTCTTTATAGGTGTCATCTGGGCGTTATAGGGCGTATTCGAACTCGTTAACACCCGTCACTATTACCCGTACCTGTTCGCGAAGTGTGGTTCCGCTAAAGTAGGCTTTCCTCATTACTTTCCAACATAATATTAACTTATCGAATGTTTAGTTAAGGATATCCATTAATGTTTCCTGCTCTTTTTTCTTCGCTATCATTATAGTTTACTGCATAGTAACTTAATTTGTATGGTATTACGTAAGGTAAATGTCGAGCTTAAAGTAGCCCTTTATGCCATCGTAAATCTCACGAAATATGGTAGTGTTAATAAGGAAGGTTATCTAGTAGTCCTTAGCGTATCTAATAAGGATTCCGGGGAATACTAAGTGAAAACATACAGGGAAAACCTTCATTTACCTGCAAATACTTAGAAAGGGCATTATTTTAGTGTTGAAAAGATTGTAGGGCTTCCAGTTATATTTCTCTGTCATTTAAAATCTCAACGAAATCTGTAAACAGCTTGTCATTAATTTTAACAATTTTAAAAGGTTTTAGAGAAAGATCGAGATAGTTATCCTAGTTTTAACTGGTATTTCCTAGCAGTTTAATTTTTGGATCCTCTGAAACGCGGTGTTAAAAATAATTACCAGTCGGTTAAGCCGAGGGGTAAAGTCTTATAGTAAGACTTATAATAGGCTTTCAAGTATAGTCAAACCTAAATGGGAAAGGGTTTCAAAGGGCCCGTCTATGAAATTACTAAGGGGTAATAGGCACTTAAGTATTCTAAAAAGCCTAATAATCTTACTTAATTAACTGGTGTATAACACTAACGTTAATACCTTTAGCCGCGTTGGCGGCCTTTGTTTTACGCGTTTTGCCACCGCTTAGGGCGTACTTCGTGCTGTCACGTGGAGGTACTAAACTGTCAAGCATGTTAACATACTTATTGTCCACGCATAAAGAGGATTAATTTAGTTAAGGATAAAGGAGAGATCCCATAGATCAGCTGTATGGATATTAAAGTTTTTTAACAGCTTTTCCTTTAAGCTATGAGTTTTAAGGGAATTTTTCAAGCTAGGCTAAGTCGAAGGGAACTTGTGTTAACGTCATAAAACCTTATACCTAAACGTAAATCACTTGTTCCTTCAATTTGGATCTAAATTTCGACTTAACCCCCTTTTAAATTGCTTTTCACATATCAATTATCTAGTTGTTAAAAAAATTCGCAATATTTATTAAAGGTACGATTTGAGTCATAGTTATGATTGTTGTACTTAAATATAGTTAACTATAGAGTATTTAACGAAACTTATAAGGCATTTTTTGGTTGATTTATCGTCGATATTTAATTTCTAAAGTTTTTTGTTTTGAAACTTAATAAAATTAATTCTTAGGGTTTTGACTATCTCTTTCTTTTCGGGGTAGGTAATTGTTTTTAAAATAGCACTAGCGGTAAAAATCTTGATATTACGGCTTTCGTAGGGCTTAGTAGGCATATATAGTAAGGGACTTGGTGATGTTGAGCGTAAAAACTTAGTGTTTTTAACGTAAAGTTGTGTAGGAACTTGTTGACTTGGTATTAAATCACGCGACGTGGTTTTCTCAACGTAAATTGGTGTTTTCTTGGTGTTTTAGCTTAAAGCAGCGAACTTAACGATCGGGTTGGCGAGGGGAAAGTGAAAAGAGTAAAGTAAGAATAAAAGTTTTAGTGTAAAAGGTAAGATCAGAGGTCATTTATTGTTATAGATTGTTTAGTATGGGGACTTAGTCGTTTTTCTTGTAGTAGTAGCACTCGTAATAGTATTGACATAGCCGTTTTCCAACTTGCCAAACTTCGAAACTTTGAATAGTTAATATTAACGTCTTTAAAAAAGATTAATAAAGATTTCTTGGTGTTTTTCAATAGCGATACCGTTGTCTACTTTCAGATTACCGTTGTGGACTGACGTAACCCAAAAAGGTTTCTTTGTTTTCCTGCCGTTGTGGACTAGCGTAGTACTATCAGAGGCTTTTTGCAAGAATCTTTTCTCCATCCTAGCCGCCGTAGCTGTAGAGCATAACCGAAAAGTTGCTTTTTCTTTTACTTAGCTTATTTGTACTTAACCTAATAAGCATTGATTAGTGTTGGCAGGTCTTTAGATTGTTGTAACGTTGTCGATTCGATTGGTCGAAGTAACAGTAGCATTGCATTGGTTAAGTGGTAGATGTATTATTCTAGGTTTAGCAGACCGCTAGCCGGTCTACACTCTAATTTGTATGGCCAATGGCTTGGTTCGTGTTCTAGAGTGAAGTGCAGCGTACCGTACTCGACTTACACTCAAGTTGCAGTACAGTCAACTCTACTGTAAGTAAAGTTGACCTACTGCACTGCATGTAGTTCTATTCCAACAAGTATGATATTTTTATGTAAAGGGTTTTACCAAAATCGTAATATTATCAATATTAGAAAAGCGATATCTGACCTAGTTTGGTATATGTTATAGTCTAAAGCCCTAACATTTAATGAATACTTGTTAGATTATTGATTATTAGCTTAATATTCATATAGCTGTACATAAATGAGTGAACCAGTTACAATAGAGATGTCAGCTAGCCGTTTGCTTAGTTTCTTTATATCAAAATCGAAAACACTTTAGATGTACGTATTTTATGCCAAAATGATCGTATATCTATCTTTATTCCTTAAAAAACGTACCTTTAGGAAGTGATCTCACTTTTGCAGGTCATTGTACTTGAAATGCTTTCCAATATTCATTTTGAAGGCTTTGATGGGTTTCGGGCTAGGTTTTGTAATGAGAAAGTGCCTAAATAAAATATATATAATGGGCTAACATTAATGGTTAATGTATATCACGTTAACAAAGCTAAGTTTCTTAAAATTAATAGTATTTAATAATATCTCTAACCGTTTTGACCATTATGTTAAAGTTTATTTTAGTTAGTACAGTGATGCTAAAGGTTGAAAAACCTGATCGACTATGAAACTGAAAGCGACATTGTTTTTATTTCGAATATTGTTGGAAAAAGTTCCTAATAATACCTGGGATCTTCATTAACACTAATTATTCAATTTCAAAATTCAAAAATACCGAGTCCATGTCGATTTAGTTGATATCTCATCCATAAAAGCAATAATTGTAATGAGAATTTTCCACGTATAAGACTTTTTTATAATGGAAAAAGTTTCAGTATAATCAATACTTTACCTTTACTTAAGCTCTAATATCATAATCCTGACGTTATACCTCTCCATAGGACCTTTAAAGTAAGTTTTTACTTTAGTAACTTACTTTGCGGTTGAGTCATAGTAGTTACTATTCGTTTCAACGGCTTTAAAGAATTTAAGGAAAAGCAAACTCCGTATTTCACTATAGAGAATATTTTTCTAGTGCTACTCATTAGAGCCCTTCAATGATTCTTTCATAATTAGTTGTTTCTCTTAATATCTTATTAAAAGCGTAAACTAGACCATATTATCGTCAATAACGGCATTTTCTAGCCAACTTTCCGGTGGGCTATTTGTTGTTTTTATTGCTGCTTGGAGAATACTTTTTTTTGCATTGATATTTGAAGCAGCCGTTACAGTATTATAAAGATTACCAACTTTAAAATTATCTTGATTCTTTACAACTGTTTTAAGAAATCCTGTGATTTTTTTTTTGAAAAACCGTTAGACTTAAAGTACTAACGATCTTTCTAGTTGAGTTTTTTTGCCAGTCTGGTAGGTAAAACGTAAAGATGTACTAGGGCTATATAATATAGAAAACTATCATAAAATAATGATTCTACTTTCTCCTATGAAATCAGTTTTTGAACCATTTACTCGTTTTGCTAATGGTATATAGAAAATAACAGTCAAGCTTGAGATAGAAAACCTAACGTTAGGTTTATGGTTCCCATATCTCTTTAATTTATTATGAAGTCACTTATACGATATAATGTGCTTAATTCTTCTCTTTTTATTAACCTTTAAGTTGGTTATAACAACAGTTGTTTGAAACAGATGAAACTATATGAAATATGGTGCTTTTCCGGAAATGGTATAGTTCCGTACTTTTTCTAAAATCACACTGTGAAAGCTTTTAAGAATTTTATTCTATTGAGGAGTATATAATAAATTAAACTTAAGTGTAAATACGTAGTTGATAGACTTCTTTCTAATTAAATAGTTAAAGAGTTCATTTCCTTTATCAAAAATGAAGAATTGATAATACATTTAATACGTTTTATGATCTCGCTCAGCATAAAATAAACGGATTTTGGTTCTTTACCAATATATATAATAGATGTATTACAAACTACATAGCCGTATTGAACCTTAGTAGACATTAGTCCATGTCATTCGCATTTTAGGCAAGCAATTATTTCCAAAAAGTGATGAAAGATCTAAATAACCATTCTTTTTCCGTGGTTCTATGTTAAAAGCTTAGTCGTTATTGTAAACGGTGGGTTGAGTCTTAATGGCCGTAATATTAGATAAATATACACTTAATCTGCTAAATATTTTGAATGGATTGCATAACTAAAGTTATTAAAAATGTTGAGCGATATTTTTTTATCAAAACGGTGATACAATATGTTAAACATTTTGATAAATCGATTAAGAAGATTATATATTGGTTTTTAACGTTCCAAACTAATTTATGGAATAGGCTGTGTATAAAAGGTTAAATTTTAACCCCTTTATATAAACTATATATGGTGAAGAATCTTATATTATTGGTATTTATATTTATGCTTTTTTTTTGTTTGCAAACGTTAAGATCATAACGTTCAAATAGTATGTTATTGAGAATTTGCTCTTTTGAAAGTATAAGTTCATTGACATGTTATTTCAAGGTGTATAATTGGATTGAAAAGAATCGTTAGTTCGTATTTATAATATTTAAGATACTCGTAATACATAATTTGAACTGTGTTAAAAAAAGTAGGTTATAAAGTTATCAATATTTGATAAAATTAACGTGTTAATACCTTATCGATACCTTAAACAAATGGTCTAAGTGGCTTATATAGCAACCTTATTGTAGCCAGGGGTATCTTACAACTTGTTGATTATAGTTTAATTTCAAAATTTGTTAAATATAGACTCAAATAGTTTGAAGAAACGTTTCTAGTAATAATCTAGTAAAGATTTCTTGGTGGTTTCAACGGCGATACCGACGCCTGTTCCTCAATTGCCGCGATAGTTGATACAATTTAAAGGCCGTCCCTACGTACTACCGCGACAGCTGATACAGTACTATAGGTACGCTTCGCAAAAACTTATTCTCTACTTTTAGCCAACGTTTAACATGGAGTATAGCCATAAAGTAGCCTTTTATTTTACCTAGCTTATTTTTGTTTAACCCAATAAGTACTGATAAGTTTTAGTAGGTCTTTATCGTTGCAACATAGTCGATTCGAATACCTGTGGTCGAAGTAATTGGTGTTGCATTGAAATTGGTTCTGGTTATATAAGTTATAAGTTCTACGTTCGACAGACCGCTAATCAGTCTGCACGCTAATTTGTAAAGCCAAATGCTTTGGCCTGTGCCCCACTTTGAAGTGTGTACCTATTGCACTGCACTTGCAGTTAGTGCCACAAACTGCAGTAAATTTTCAGTCAGTACAATCAACTAACTGCAAGTATAGTTAACTTGACTATACTCCATTTGACTATTATTTTAATACTAGCTAGTTTTTATTTTATACCTGCATGCTAGCGTAGTTTGCTTCCAATTGATGGCAATGTTTGAAGTCACTTTTTAATTAACAAGCTAAACCCCTAGCTTTTCGATTAATTTGTATTGAAATTGACATTAATAACATCCTTTTATTACATATCTCCGAACCCTTCGTTGCTTAACTCCTGTAAATAGGTTTTCGCCACAGATTTATATATATCACGTATTCCACCACTTGAATACCTTTCGCCAGTAGTTTAACTTACTAGAATTGCAACCGCTGCTATTACCATCATCATTATTACCCTAACAATCTTCAAGTTTGTCAAGGCATCCCTATTTTTCCACGTTACGTGTTGGGCGATCCATATATCCCTCGATTTGCATAATTAATGTATTGTTTTTTACAAACATTTTCAGGACGTCATTAGGCGTAGCTTTAGTTATAGTATCAACAGGGTTATTTTTACTATTTATCTACCGAAACTCATCGATTTCCCGAACTTTATATATCTTCCTCAAACTATTTCATTTATCATTCAATGTTTTTTTATTAACAGTACCTAGCTTTATGACAAAAGACTATTATTAGCTTTGTTAAAAGATAAGCCTGGTGGTGGCAATGGTATATTACGTAACTTGAGGAATGCTGATCCTATAGTAGCATAATGTGCGTCTTCAGTAATATTAATAGATTTATAAGATATAGTTATATAAATTCAAATAAAAAGTATAAAACTGGAGGATTTGGTTCAAATACTAACTAAAGCATATGGATCATGATTATGAGTTGACATTATTATATAAGACGATACTGTATAAGCTTATTTATTCTGGAATACCTAGAATTTACCTCGAGAATCTTTCGATATATGATTAAGAGAATCCTTACAGATCTCAATTATTATGATTGGAACCTTGTACTAGTAAGTACTAGTAGTGCTATTAGCTGAAACTAGCTGTAATCCTTATCTCGATACCCTTATAGCTCGAGAATACTACTTCCTAGTTTTCCGGTAGAAATCCTTATCTCCGGAGTATTCCTTGCATCCGTGGTGTTGAATCCTGTGTACAGACCTTGTACAGACTGTATCTGTTGTACTTCAACAGAAAGGCGGTGGGGCGACGTCGCTGGTTCAACACAGCTGATGGTTCTGGCAACAGCAGGACTGGAGACAAGGACTTTCTCTTGCTAGGGCACCATGGGAAGGGCAGAGGATTGCCGTTTTTCTACCAGCCAGGGCGGGTGTTCCTACCGATTCAAATCAAGAGACTCCCTACCGGCTATGATGACGGGCATACGTGTAGATACATGTATAGGTGTGTGTCTCGTCACTCCTACTAGCATGATTCCTGAGATTCACTTCGCATCAGGCCATAGCACCGTGTCAAACGGTGTTCCAAGCCAAGGCCCACGGGCCACAGTCGGACTCGATTCTCTGGTGATGCTCCAAGGGTAGAAGCGCGGTCACTCATAACTGATTCTTGGGGGGTCTGATGCGGGGACCGGCATGCCTAGGTACCAACCACATC